>WBMZ01005840.1:0-32924 GCA_013400975.1 Atrichornis clamosus
TTCCCCGGAGCGGCGGCGCGGAGACGGCGCTGCTCCGGCTGAGCGCTGGCGGCGGGACCCGAGCGGGGCGCCGCGGTAAGGAGGAGGAGGAGGAGGAGTAGCGGGAGGAGAAGGTGGGGACACTGCCGCTGGAGGCGGGCGGGGTGCCCGGCGGGACGGAGGTGGTGCCCAGCGGAGGACCGCTATCTTTAGGGCGAAGAGCCCGCGGCTGGGGGGGTCGCCGTTCCCGCCTGTGCCCGCAGCGCGTTATCAGCGGCCGGCCCCAGCGGCTCCCGGGAGGCCGCGGGGTGCGGTCGCCTCCGCCGGGGCACTGCCGGGACAGCCCCGAGGCGCCAGACGGGGAGGGCACGGCTGCGGGGCGGCAGGAGCAACCCTCGCGGTATCGCCTTCAGAAAGTCCCAGTGCTGTGAAATACCATCATTTCTTCAAAGTGCCACTTCAGCTGCAGGTTAGAAAAGCCCACAAAGTTTTCGTGTTTTGGAGGGACTTTTAAATAGGTGTCCAAGCCTGGCTAAGCCGAGAGGTGCCGGCTCTTTGCGGGTGGCAGTGTCTGTGGAGGTACTGGACCAAGCCCTAATCGCTCAAAAGCACTGCCCTAAGCCCAGCTGTTATTCCTCGTCACCAGGGCTAATCCATACCCCAGTGTGGGTTTAAGCTTGCTGTGCCAGTTTAGAGGGCTTGACTTCAAGCCGCGTCCTCCTTCTGGTACCCTCTCCGCTCGCCCTGGGTCCGTCCGTCCGCACAAGCAGCGGGAGCGCTGGTGCCAAAGGTGAGGCGGGATGGGTGGGCAGGGAAGGGGTCCGGGGTGCTCCGACAGCTCTCCCGGGCTGGGCTCGGGCAGGGCTGCCTGCATGGATAAGCACTGGGTAACTGGTTACGTAAGAATAGGCAATCGAGGAGGAAAGCATGGTTCATGCAGCCTTATGCCATTTTTAAAAGCTCTCAGGTTAGACATCTGCCCTCCTAAATGTCTTCAGGGTGGAAGTCCAGTGTTCAGTAACCCCAGCGAGGTACCACTAAGGTCAGTCAGATAACCTTGGAGTTATGTCAGTGTAACTAAGGATAGACCACATTGTACATCTCCTACTGCTCATTCATTGATTAAAATCTGTATCCAGACAGCACTGTTCACTGCTCACAGAGACTGCTCTCTCTGTGCCCGCAGGTGGAACCTGCAGGATGAAAAGTGTGAGCTCTCCCAGAGCTCTGCCAGGTGCTGCCAATGCTGTGCATGATCTCGACAAAGATAGGCTTAAGTTTTCAGACTGTAAATTTAGCATTCTTTTGGTTGCTAGTTTTAAAACTGTGTATTTTTAAGTAACTCCTGTCACAAGGATCAAACTTTAACACTGGTCCTAGTATTCTCCAGTACAGAGAAAATTCTCACTATAGAGTTCTGCAGGGAATCGAGGCAGAGTGAGTCTTTGGGGATATTCAGTCAATATTCTTTCTAGCAGATACTGCATCTAAGGTTCAGAACTGAACAGAAATGTACAGGTGTCTGTTAAAATGCATTCTCACCTATGATGCAATCAGTTACTCCTGTTTTCACAAAAGAATCAGTTCTCAATCTGGATGGAGAATGCACATACCACCCACCTGTTTTCACAGCACATAGTCTGGTCTACGTCACAATGAATATGAATAAAAAAACCTTCAGAAGACCTGATGACAGGTGAAACGTGCTTTTGGGTCAGAGTTTCAAACTCTTTATATAATTCTATAGATACAGGTATCTGCAGTGGCTGACAGTATTAGAACTCCAGTCTGTGACAATACTTCCCCTTTATTAACATTGTGTAGTTACAGTGACAGTAGAATAGAGAAAGATGAGCTGGGGATCTCTCAGAGTTTTAATTCTGAAAGTCTTTTGTGTTGGAGCCTTCCATCAGATGCTATTACTCCTTTATTGCAGTAATACTTTTTTTTAATGGTTTGAATAATTTTAATAACAGAAAAGCTGTGGGTCTGTGTTACCTTCTGAACTCTCATTTACACGGCTGAATGAATGGTGAAGACTGCTTTACATCTCTCTGTCCTGACTGGAAACTTGTCTTTGTAGTCTGCAGGGTTCAAAGGAAGATACAGAATTGAAAGTGTGTTTGATCCATCATGGCAAGATCTGAGCAATATGTAGGAGTTTTAATAAGTTTGGGCAAACAGAGCAATTCAGTGTGCTTTTTTCTGCAGGTTTAGGTAACAGTTTAGTGTAAGCTGTATATGACAGAGTGTTTTTATAGTTGCTACTAGAAACATTGTTTAAAGCATGAGTGAGATTTTGGCATGAAAATAGTCTTGTTTTTCAACAAGTGGAACTCATTTTTTTTGATAAGTAGACAAACTACAGAATACTGCTCTGCTTCATAAACAGATTTGAGTAGAACCCACCCTTTTCCTTCTGCAGATAACACAGAGATTATCTTCTGTAGAGTGTCCCAGACATTAGTAGAGCTGCAGGCTAATGGGCCCTTCCTTCACTCTTTCTTTAAGATTTGTAGACTGGATTTTTATTTGGAGTTAATCAACACTGCTTTCATTTATTTCAACGAGGCAAATCTTTTTTACGTTCATGCAGTTTTACTGTAGATCATGCGGCTGTACCTGTTAGATCAACTACCTTTTCTTATCATGTTTTGACTGGTGATTGAAAAACACCTTTCTCTTTCTTATGTGAACTTGGGGTCCAGTCCGTGCTGAATTCTTGTTTCTTTACCCCTCTTGCATGTGGATGTAAAATGCATCAGATAGACTTGTTTTCTAAAAGATTGAGGCTCCAAGAATGTATTACAAACTACACAATTGCTGGAGAGGTGAGAGCAGTACTTTTTGTGTGTTCTCAATTTTAAAGACTTCCACTACAAAAAAAAACCCCAAACTTTTGAGGGCTGCTAGCTGTAGAAAATGTGACATATTCACGTATAGCATCCCTGTTGTGGTATTTTCAGAAGGCCGCTCGACCTTCCCTTTGGTTGGAATGGTGCCACTCTTGTTTCTTTTGTGTCCTGCAGCACCTTGTACGCTCTGACTGCCCTCCTGTCACATTCACCTAGCGGTGATTTTTACAGCCCCGCACCTTCGCTAAAGGCTTAAGTGACTCCTGACTCTCTGTGGCAGTTGCACCAGACGAAGAGCCAGCCCATTTCTATAATGCTGATGATGCAAAGTCAGCTGGAGAAAAGCGAATACAGAAATGAGGCTGCTGAACGGCAGCACGGCTGTCACACGTTTGTGGCAGTGCTTGGCACTCGGGAGCAGAGGCGGGCAGCAGCAGGAGCTGTCAGCCTGGGGCCAGCAGGTCAGACCACGAGCACAGCCCTGCTAGGGACAGACAGGCACTGCCTGGCGTGCAAGGGCCTGCTGGGTGCCACAGTGCCCTGTCACAGCTGGCTCGCCCTTGGGCACTGCTGTGAGCTGCTCTTTGCTGTCCTTAAACACCCGCAACCATGAAGACTTGACAATAATGTTGCACTGAAAGCATTAGCTTGATCCCCTGCACTTCTCTTATTCAAAGCTCCTTGGTATTTGTAGCAGGGTCATGTACCTGGATACGCTTTAACCACTGTGATATTTCAATTTTTTTAGTCCAGAAATAGCTTGTGTCCATCACAACAGGGGAATCAGTGTGCTTGTAAAGCAAAACACAGGTTCTCTGCTGTGGTCTCTAAGCAGCCCCCTGAATGTCCTCAGAAGTTCTCTCTTTTTATTTTGCAGGTTAGAATGAGGAATGCTGCTATGTTAATATCACGGTATTTGCATTGCTTTTAAATTTCTTGATTGACAATCCTTACCTACTGTGTTTTCAGCATTAATTCCCTCGTAGTATCTCAGGCTGAGGTCATAATAATTTCCACTGAGATTACAAGTGCATGGCAAGTATCTGTAAACACTTCAGCCTTCCATGTCACAAAACAAGAAAGGAGATTCCAGACAGATAGGAAGTAGAGTTCTTTGGGCACTGGTAAGATAAAATTCTCTATGTGGATAGGATAATGGTAAGTAACTGAAAAAAAAAAAATCCTAGAATATCCTGAGTTGGAAGGGACCCACAAGGACCACTGAAGTCCAGCTCCTGTTCCTGCACAGCACTGTTCCCAAGAGTCACACCATATGCCCAACAGCACTGTTCAAACACTCCTTGAACTCTGTCAGCCTTGGTGCTGTGACCACTTCCCTGGGGAGCCTGTTCCCGTGCCCAACCACCCTCTGGGTAAAGAACCTTTTCCTAATTTCCAACCTAAACCTCCCCTGTCACAGCTTCAGGCCATTCCCTCGAGTTCTGTCAGTGGTCTCCAGAGACAAATGATCAGTGCCTGCCCCCCTGCTTCCCCTCGTGAGAAAGGTGTAGACTGCTCTGAGGTCTCCCCTCACTCTCTACTTCTCCAGGTTTAACAAACCAGAAAGTGGTGGAGAACAGAGGACAGGAATTCTTTTACAAAGCTATGGTGGACTATATAAATAAAATTGAGAAGGTGTTGGCAGCAGTTTCTTAATTAGAACTTGCTAAGATTCTCTGGAAGAAAATTAAAATATCTTCATCACAAGAGAAACAGAACTTGAGGTTCAGCTTTGATGCTGTTGCTACTTAATGCTACTTCATGCAGATATAGCCATCAGCATAGCCGTGACCACAACTTCTGCCTGAGCAGCTGGTTAAACATTGCATCAGTTAGCATGTACAGAATTCAGAGATGGGCGTAGCCAAACCAATTTTAATCCACCTATGAGGTGCAGTCCAGGGAGACACTAGATACCCTTTGATATCTGAAAGACACTGGCCTTTCCTGGACAATGTAATCCAAACTTTACTAAAGAAGTAAATAATTTAAAACTAAGTTTAATATGCTCCGCAGTTTCACATTATCTCTTTTGCCTGTGATTACATGTCTTTTAAAAAGTTCAATTATGAGCATAATTTGGAGATTTGACCCACTTATTTAGAAATAAACTTCCTTGTTTGTTACCTTGTAATCTGGCACGTGTGGAAAATGGCTATGTGGGTATCTTGCATGAGCAAATTCTGATTGTAATAGTAAGGAACTGCCACCTATAAGAAGAGAGGAAGGGCATTTCTGAGCTCCTCAGCCCAGTTTGTTGTTATTCTTTGACTGGATGACAGTGGATTTCCTGGGAATCTATCTATAGCCAGCTGAGTGACAACCTTTCAGTTGACATCACTGGATTTTGGATTAGGCTCTTACCACCTAACCCGTTAAGGCTTCTCCTTCTGCTCTGACAGAATTACCACACCCCTGAGGCTCTTGAGAGTCACACAGCATTGTCAGTAGCACTCCTGGACCAACAGACTGTGAAGACAAAGGCAAATCATGGGAGATTTGTCAAACCGAGGTCATGCTTTTATGGAGAGTCCAGCTGTATTCTCATTTTCTTCAGAAATGCACATTTCCCACCCTCTGCCTACTCTGTCCTGGAAGGCATTGCAAGCTGGGAACCAGGAAAAGGATCAATGGAAAAGGAGTTTTTAATTCTCAGAAGTTCATTTTGTATAGGCTAAACAGGCCCTGGTGATTGACTCATGGTTTGCCAGCAAGTAGCCCTGCTGTAATAAGTCTTAGCTAGTGGTGATCCAGCCTGGAGGAGCCCGACGTGTGGCAGGCTCTATGAACAGCCTCCAGTTGGCCAAAGACCAGCCAGAGAGCAGGCTAAGGAAACATACTCCCTTTGCTGGTAAGAGCTAGAAAGGGCTGAAATCCTGTTTTAGGAAGGTGAAAAAACAGATAAGGTATGTGAATGTTGATATTTCTGATGATTCTTTGGTGCATTCTTTGGAACAAGAAGAGGAAATCACACGGGGAAACGTGGGAGAAGGTAAAAAAGTGGAAGATGAGGTGAAATTGTACAGACCATGCTCTGAGAAAAGAATGGAGAAAGTTGTAAAGTACACGAAGAGAAAAATGCAGGAATTGCTGACAGTAGAGAGAACAGAAAGGAGTTTTGAACAAAGGCAAAACTGACAGGAAACATTTACATGAAAAGCTCTCAGAGAGCTTAGTAACAATTGCTAAAATTTGAAGCAACCCCTCAGAGGCTGTGAGAGAAAGTGTGCTCTTAAAGCTCTGTGAAGTGGTTGGTCAGACTTGCAACCAACAACATGAGGGGAAGGCTTGACTTCTAGACGAAGGTCTAGGGTCAGTGATACCAAAGCTGTGAAACCCAGATCTGTTTCTGGAGTGGAACTTACATAAACCCTTTGAAATTTTGCTTGAAGAACACCAGAGTAGTTCATCAACTGGATTGTGCCAACTCCCAGGATTGCCTCTTACAAGGAATTAGAAAATGGACTAATTGTACAACAGAAAGATCTGTATCCAGCTGGGGCAGTGTCTCTTTAAAAATAATTTTAATGTAAATACTTGAGAAGTGTAAATTTGTCCTTTTTCCCAATAATAAGGCTGTAACTTTTGCCTTTCTTTAGTTGTCCACATCCTGCCGACAGTCCTTCGAGTCTTTCCAAATGGGAAAGCCATTTTGAGTCAGTTAATGATTAGCCTGCCTGTGAACTTTAAATTAAAACCAGCAGCCACAATTAATGGAGCCCACAGTATCTTCTGCAGGCTGCAAAGCGCCCTAGTGGGCAGAGTGGTGGCTTGTTGAGCCTGCTAAATAGAGATGGCCAGGTGCCAGCTCTCAAAAAGAGGAGATGATGGATGGGAGATGGGGAAGGAAACGATCTCATACCAACAAGACTCCCTTAGGAACAGCCAGCGCAAGCTGCCAGCGTGCATGAAATGCTTGCATGGGATTGCACGCATTTGAAAACAGGTCATTTCAACTGCATTTCAACTTCATACTCTGCTCATGTGGAAGGCAATTTTTTTAAGGCATTCAAGTAGAAGCCCCATTCGGAGTCAGTGGTATCCATGTCCCCATACCAAAAGCAAATCTGCCTCTTACCAGTGCTTTATGGAAGCTCTGGGACTGGGCAAAGCTCAGGTTCAGCAGGCCTTGGTGTCAGCAAACAAGGTATCTAAAATATTTTTCTGTTTATCCTCTGCAATACTACTGCTAGGTAAAGTGGTTCTCATGCAGAATGTCTTCCTTTGAGGGAGACCTGTGAAAGAAAAAACCATAAAGGCAGTAAGAATAGCCCAGGATTGTGAGAAAGGGAAATTAGAGCCCAAGTCTCCTTGCTCTCTTTCCCAGTCTGACCACTAAATTCCCCTCTTGCTCATGAAACAGCTGGTGAGCTAGGAATAGTTGGAAGGGCATTCTGCAGCTTCACAGTTGTACTGCTTTATACTGATTTACCTCTAATGCCACTGAAGTCAGCAGAGTTAAACCGGTGTGAGACCAGGTCATACCCAGAATAAGCACAAACTAAAATACAGAAGGTCACGCTCACCTTCCTGGGATTAAGGCACAAACGGAAATAATAATGGTACCTTATTTGGTCAGGTACCTTTAAAAGCTTACAAAAATTGCTGTCATCACAGAAGGGGAAAAGAAATAGGAAACTTTAAATTATTTACAACAGCTTGTGGTCTGTTATGCTCCTCACTTTTGTTAGTGGTACACAAGGGGTGATAACACCAAGGAAAAGGTCTTCAGTTTTAAAGACCTTCATCCTTCATAATGTGTAATGGTGAGTGGAGGCCACCATGTCGCAAGCTCCAGGTACATGCTGGAGCGGCGGGATCACGGACTTGGAGCTGTCAGCACATCAATTCCAACCGGAGTTTGTTCCTGTGTCCCGGGCGAGTCAGTCAGCGGCAGACGCCGGCGCTGCGTGGTGATGCGAGGGCTGATAGCTGGAGTCACCCTGGCGATAAAAACAAATGGAAGGACCGGCTGCTCCTCCTCCTCCTCCAGAGCACCGCAATGAGACAGGAGCAGGATTACTTCCAGCAGCTGCTGACTGTGACTGCTGTCATAAGGATAATCACAGCTGATGCTGCAGGGCCAAAGCAGTTCCTACAGCGATCTCTCCTGGATAAGCACTGTGAACCAGCAGAGGTGTTAATGTTTATGCAGTCTCGGGAGAGTACCTGCGGCCTTACACACTGAGGTAGCTACATCTGTGACCTGTGGACGTTTTCAGCCCTTTTTATGTATTCCTTCTGAAGAAACTGGTATTGCTTGCTAGGAGAGGTAGGATATAGGACGAGAAAAACTAGTCCTTTCATGCAGTTTGGCAAACTTCCTGTTTCTAGAAAAGCCTAAGCATTAGAGCCTGAAATAATTTCAAATGTGGGACACTGTAGACTGCCCAGGTTTTTGGAGCATTTTCCTTTAATGGTGTGATGTATTTACTTAGTATGAACATTTTTGAAAGAGAACAAGGCTACATTATGACAAGTGAATGATGCATGGAAGCATCTTTTCCTCACAATGAGAGCAGAATCCTTTTGATCATTTCTCATCTAGGGGGTCTGGGAGCTCATGGCTCTCAGCTCTGGTGGGAGTATTGTGTAGCTATGAGCTTCTGGTGATTTGCATTGTCACTAAAGCCCCTGGACCCCAATGTGGAAGCTTAAATCAAAAGCATTTTTCTCAATTTCATGTCTGTCTTCGTGTTTGTGTCCCAATAGTGAGGATTTGCTCAGGCTCTGCAGAATCAGACTCTTTAATCCCTTGCCCTCATGTTAACTTTTGACGCCATGTCCTGATTGGGCTTCTGCCAGGAGTAGTCTTTCTGTAATCCCGGCTGCAATCATTATTTGTGCCACCCCTTCTCCCCGGGGGCGAATGGAAGGGAGCAACAAGGCACGTAAGGGCACTGTGTGAAGAAACAGATGCTGTTTTGCTCCTGTTCAGGTCCCTAGTGCCTGTTTTGGAATCCATTGTGTTTAAATACAATAGGTAATAACTTTGTTCCATGCATTGTCCTCCTGAAGGGACAACATGAAGGGATTGGCTGGGTGGGGAGTTAATGCCATCTTTTTCTGAGCTGATGGATGCAGTTTGTTGTGCCTTCTAAGTGCTGGGTAACTCCCCAGCCATAGAAATCTCTCACTTAGAAGTAATAGTTTAAACCCTGATATGCTTTTACTTCCCTCTCAGAGCAGCCTCAGTTCCCTTGGCACTGGTGGTAGTGCTGAAGGAGTGCACTTGCAGCAAAGCCAGTAGTTGGACTTCAGCTTGTAGAAGGTGGTGTAGCCTCTGCATGCAGCAACACATTTGCTAAATAATGGTTAAAGCTCTGCCTGGCCTTGTGGCTAATGCTCCTGTGATGCTGCCCAAGCAGGGGTGAGCTCTGCTGCTTATGTTACAGCAGCAGCAGCAGCAGCAGCAAACCTACCCAGCTGTATTTGGGTTGCACGACTGTGTTTTGGTAGTGGTGGGGGGCTACAGGCTGCCTCCTGTGAGAAGCTGCCAGAAGCTTCCCCTATGTCCAACAAAGCCAATGCCAGATGGCTCCAAGATGGATCCACTGCTGGCCAAGGCAGAGCCCATCAGTGCAGGTGGCAGCACCTCTGGGATAATAGATTTAAGAAGAGGGGGAAAAAAAAAAGCGATAGCAGCTGGGAGACAGGCGTGAGAATATAGGAAAAACAACAGCTCTAAAGACCGCAGATAAGGAGGGGGTGCCTTAGACACCGGAGCAGAGATCCCCCTGCAGCCCGTGGTGCAGCCCGTGGTGAGGCGGCCGTGACCCTACAGCCCATGGAGGCCCGTGGTGGAGCAGAGATCCGCCCACAGCGGATGCCATGGGAAGCCCGCACTGGAGCAGGCGCCTGGCAGGACCTGTGGCCACATGGAGACAAAAGCTTGTGCTGGAGCAGTTTTGCTCACAGGACTTGTGACCATGTGGGGCAGCCACACAGGAGCAGCTGGTTCCTGAAGGACTGCACCCCGTGTGAGAGATCCACGAGGGAGCAGTTCATGCAAAGTGTTAGCCTGTGGGAAGGACGCATACTGTAGAAGTTCACGCAGGACTATGTCCCATGGGAGAAACCCCATGCTGGAACAGGAGAAGTGTGTGAGGAGTCCTGCCCTTGAGAAGGAAGGAGCTGCAGAAACAACGTGTGGTGAACTGACCACAGCCCCCATTCCCCATCCCCCTGTGCTGCTGGGTGGGAGGGGATAGAGAATTTGGGAGTAAAGCAGAGCCCAGGAAGAAGAAAGGAGTGGAGAGAAGTTGTTTTAAGATTTGGTTTTATTTCTCATTATCTCACTGTGATTTGATTAGTAATAAACTAATATACCCAAGTTGAGTCTGTTTTGCCCACAATGGTAATTGCTGACTGATCGCTCTCTGTCCTTATCTTGAACCATGAACCTTTTGATACATTTTTTTTCTCTCCTTTCCAGTTAGGGAGGGGAGTAGAGCAGCTTTGGTGGGCACTTTGCTGTACACCAGGGTCAAACCACTGCACCAGGTCAGTTATCCTGCGTCCTTCCTAAGGATCTCCTGGCTAGAATGTAGCTCCCAGCAACGGTTTGACTCCATGCGTTGAGTTTTAAGAGGTAGGGTTGCTGCAAGGTTGTGCCCTCCCATGAGGGTTCAGACAGGCAAGCCCGAGCCCCGGCTCTTCTGCGTGGGCAGGAGAATGCCTCCCCAGCCTAGCCTGGAGGGAGCAAAGTATCCTTGTAACCTGACTTGAGATGTAAGGACTGTGACTCACTGTAATTACATGGTGAAGGGAAGTTAAGGGAGACGGTGCCTCTTTGCCCTTTGTCTCGCCCTGTGCACAAGTTGGCTGCGATGGGTGAGATTTCTCAAGGTGCCCAGCACCGATTACTGCCAAGTGGCTAATCCGGTAGCAATTTAACAACAGACTGGAGGGGTGTGCGGCGGAGAATGTTCTTAGCTGAGGTGTGTTGATGATGGCACTGTTCTTTTTCTCTCCCTCCCTACCCTCGACCCACTCCCAGCGAAGACACACAGAGCATTATGTCACTGGCATCCTGGTTCAGGTGGAATGAGTCCCCAAACCGCATTTCCCAGAGGAACCCCACAGAAATGGTGGTCGAAACGCTCATGATGGAGCTGAGCTGGCAGATCAAGCAGGCAGAGAAGCAGCAGCGAGAGCGGGAGAATGAATACCGCAAGATCAAGACTGGGGTGGACTACGGCTGGCTGGTCAGCTATCCCAAGCAGAGCTATGATATCAGCCCAGGAGAACGGCTGCAGCTGGAGGATATGTGTACCAAAATACATCCTTCCTACTGTGGGCCTGTCATACTCAGGTACAGTAAAAGATGTGATGACACAGACCTTTCCTTTTCCCCTTTCCTCTTTATGATATGCAAGGCAGGAGCGAGAGTTGCTAGGATCAACAGAACCAAAACTTGGCATCCTGTATCATAGGTCATGTTGGGACAGTGTATTTGTGGAAGAAGGGAAATCTTAGTGTTTTAAGTCAGTTTAACATGACATCATTTTCTCCAAGAAGTTACTAAATGCCACTTCCCTCTGACATTGGTTTGAGTACTTTATGCTCCTGAGCTGCCAGAGCAGCTTTACCTTGCCTGATGAACAGTTACCATTTCAGTATTCTGATGGCTTTTTTTTGCTTCAGACTTCAGAATCCTAGAGAAACTGAGGCTTAAAGGGATCTCTATAGGTATTTACTTCCACCTCCTGCTTGGAGTAAGGCCAACTTCAGAGTTAGATCAGGTTGCTCCTTGTTCTGTCCGTTGTTGAATATCTCCGAGGGTGGAGATTCCACAGCCTCTGAATAACCTCCTTTGGTGTTTACTCTTTCTCACTGGAGCCGTCATTCCTTGATTTAAGCTGTCCAGCAGGTCTATTGAGGCACTTGTCCCCAGTGTCCAAACTAGCCAAAAGATGCTATTATTTTTTCAGCCTGTGAGACAGGTTTTCCCAAAGAACATTTCCCTTCCTTGCCCGCCTTCGCCACCCTTGACATGCAGTAGGATGCAGACGTGGCACGCAGTTGGCTTGAACAGCTAAGTGGTGCTTATGACTTCCGCAGAGTAGAAGTAGACACAGACTCTCGGACTTGCTGTTCAGCCTCTCAAGTGCTAGACACAGGATTGCTGCCTCCCAGCTGAGTGACCTTGTGTGGAAATGCCTTTAGGAATTGATCTAAGCCTGCTGTAGTATCCAAACTGGAAGGGAGGGTGTTGCTCTTTTTCTTTTGGGGTGGCTGTTCTAAGTTAAACCCTCACACTTGGCACAGTGCAAGTGAGGAACAGTGACTCTGAAGTCCGCCTCAGCCAAAGCAAAGTTGTGAAATGGGTCTTTATAATGAACTTCCTCCATTCCAACATGTTCTTCAGTTGGGATTAGAGAGAAGACAGTCCTTGCAGGACATACAAGAGAGTTCTCAGTACTTTGCAGTCCATCACTGCAAATGCTGGCACCTGTTCTTCCTTGAACAAATGCATCTATGGCTCCTGAATTGCAGCTGTAAAAGTGCTGGAAAAGCTGGTCCTCTGTCTTACAGTGGGTGTAGTCAGGAAAAAATGCCAAGGTTACCTCTCTAGCCCTCATCTTCCCTGGGGCTGAACCTTGGAAGGAAGCTGGCACAGGGCCTTTGCTCTTGCAAAGGTTGCCATGGTGGCAGAATCAGAGATTTGGGATCACTCAGTGGCTAAGATCTTTTCAGTGAAAATTGCTGGGAACAGCATCTGCCTGGTATTTGTATAACTCCAAATTATGCTGTAAACAAGCCACTTCAAACCCCTTGGGGTTCAGAGTTATCTTCACCATCCCCAGGGCCACTGAACAAGGCCTCTCTGGAAAACAGGTTATTTCCATGACAGCAAGCTTTGGTTGCTAGAGCTGGGAGGCCCCAAAGTTCATCATCTACTTCAGGAAAGTGTTAAGCTGAGCCATATACAACTTGCTACTCTGCTACTTTTTTTGAATTCTCTTTTTTTTGAGCTGAGGCAGATCATGCAAGATGTGTGATTTCAGTGCAGCTTGTAGTGGTTGTTCACTGTTGTTCAGGATTCAGCATACTGCTGGCAGTAGATAAATGTACTCAACAACGTTGGTGGACTCTGTGTGGGCATGATTGAAAAAGGCTAAAACCATCCTCTTAAAAATCCTCTTACAAATTGCTGTTGTAGGCTATCATAAATTGCATTACTGTGTGATTCAAGAAGTGGCATGGTTTTTTTCCATATTATGGAGTTTGCATGGTTAGCAGAGCCATAAAAAAAAATGAGGCTTGCATAACGCCTGTTGGTTCAATTTTATGATTAAGAAGGGGATATCATAGGCACAAAACTGGAGGAACTGGGTTGGGTCAAAGGTCTGACTGATCTGGTGTGCAGTCTGTATGTGAGAGAGTGGCCAGTGGCACCAGTGTAATGAAAAGAGCAAAGAACAAGGCAAGCAAATCCAACAGCACAGACAATTACAGTACCTCATATATAGCATCCAACTTACTGTGCCTTGTAACTGGGAGACTTTTGGAGCCAGAAGTGGATCTTCTGTCCATAATTGGCTGACGTGGCTTTTTCTTTCTGTTGTTTAGGTTGTGGAGGCTTTTCTCTTTTTGTACAGATGTAAACTTATAGCATTTGTGGCACCCCGTGGCAGAATTCCACTCCTGAACTACAACTCTGTTATAAAAGCCTGTGTTTTGCTTGTCTTAAAGTAATATGTCCTAGTTTTATTCAATAATCCTTTCATCTTGGGTTGGAAATGTTATGAATTGACCCCTATTCTTTTCTACCTTCTAGCCGAGAGCTCTTTGATTCCATGAAATTTTCATTGCTGATGTGGAAACAAAGAAAAGGAATGGGGTTTTCCATGTTAGGAGCTGCAAATGTGCAGGAGAAAGAGCAAGCATGCAATTTAACTGAAAGACAGCCAAACTGGATAAATTCTCTTCTCAGAAAGTGAGATAAGATGGAGTTTTTAGTAACTTCCCAAAAATTCCACAAAATGAGTATAATAGGAATTCAACTGAAACCTCCACATTTCCAGATACATACTTTAATAACAAGATCATTGCACTGCTGTTTCCTCTAAAATACTCTATGACTTCCTAATATGTAGCAACTTTTAGAAAAATCTTCTACCAAAAAAAGTCTATGAGCTTGCATTCAGAATTTCAAATGCAGAGCATGTACCCTCCCGAAGTCCTTGGTTCTGACTGAAATAGTAAGCTTGATCTTTTCCCTTCCATTTTAGACATTTGAAGAGCTGACGTCCTTTTTGAAGTCCTTTTTGCACTCGACAAGCACATAATAGTTAAGTAACACAAGTGACAAGCACCTAGCAAGACTGCAGAGTTTGTTTTGTTTGTGTCATGCAAGGTCTCCTTCTTTGTGAGACTCTGAGTTCAGAGTCAAAGCCAGAACAAAACATTTTTGTATGAGTTGTCAGAGATGTCACTTCATTCTCCAAAGGTCTAAGTGATTATTCAAATTGTCCTTTTCTGTGGCTCATCTACTCAGAGGCAAAGTTTCTCTAAATTTGTTTCTTTAGATGTGAAGGAGGCTGCAATGGAGCACTTCACAAATGAGAGGGTTTTTTTCAGATCCAGATTGCCTATTTGGGTCAACAGAAACTTCTCTTTGAGTCTCTGGGAATTGATTCAAATACACTGCAAATACCATCAGGTATCTGGAGACTCTGATTCACCTCATGCAAATCAAGCTATTGCATGCAGGAGTAACTTAGCTTTAGGTTACTGGGTTAGAAATTGCTGTCTATTTAAAATTAAATCCTGGAGCCAGTTGAAGGAAATGACAGTGATTTTGGTGAGGCCTGTAGTACTTAACTGCCATGGTTAAACTGAACAAGTAGACTAGTAGGTTGCCAATACAAAATGCTAGATTTCTGCCATCTTTACTCAGAGCTTTAGCCCTAATCAGAGCTAGTTAAAGTCTAATTTCTTTCAGTTTCAGCATAAGTGAAACTGTTGGTTTTTGTCCTTCTCTGCTGAGAGGGAAACCAAAAAACCTCTAGTATGGAAATGTTAACCCACATTTTGGTGATTCAAGTTGTTATTAATACCACAGACTAAGGACTGTAATTTTCTAAGGATTGTGTATAGCTGAAGTGGCCTTCCTAGTAAGCTTGAATGCAAGATAAATGACAAAAATCAGAAATGGATTTATTTACAATTATGAGCTTCAGTTTGAGGTGATGTGACATGAGTGTGGCAATTAGTTTGAACGCCTTAATTCTTTGGGAGTCAAGGAGCCTTCTGAAGCAAAGCTGTTCGTAGTTTTACTCTATAACCAAAATTACTGCTCAAAATATAGATTCAGGAGTCAGCAGCTAATTATTAGCACTAAGCACCCCACGTTTTCTTTGAATGACTAAATCTACTTAGAGCTCCCAGTTCAGACAGGCACTCAGGAATACGCTGAACTATAAGCATATTGTTTAAGTCCACGGACTTCCATTGGATTTAAGAGGTCTTTAAAGTTCAGGCTGTACTTAGGGAACCTACTGTACTGGGGACCTACAGAATAACATAGGCAGGTGACAGTGCTTTAAAAAAGCAGTGCCAGTATGAGCCAAGGACAGCCAGATTCTTAGAATCTAACAGCCGTATAAAGAAATGGGAGGGTCACAGTTTACAGAACGAGTTCGTTTGAACTGTGATTAAAACACTGCCTGGACTGGGGGGTGTGCTCATCCCTATGTATACCTATACATTCTCCCCAGGCTTGCGTGCTGGTTCAAGGTGTGTTTTGTTGATAGTCACGTCTCAGACGGCGTGACTTGCACGATGTATTACAGGATAGCTACCAGCAGTATCATAGCTTGTGTCACAAATAAGATAAGAGAGGTCTGCTGTTATGAGTAAGGAAACCCCGTTGAGGCATTTCTAGACGTGGTTGTGCAGTTACCTAGCTTGAAACTATCCCATGTGAAAGCGTAAGGGCGTTAGCCTGTGCTAGAAGATAGTTGAGCCTTGTGCAATTTTGTGTGCTTAACTCCACTAAGCAGCTTTGTGTGGAGTTTGTTTCCCAAGATACAAGCCCATATTCCTTGATTCCAGTGGTTTTCTGTTTTTCTATACTGGGCGTTCCGAGCAGAGAGTACACTGCTGGAATGTCCAGCACATCACCTGGTTTTCATTGATATCTGGGGAAGATGGCTTCGGTTATGCATAGGTGCCTGCAGCAAAAACATCATCTTTTTCTGATACACAGACTGGTTTAGCCAGACCTCAGCCCTGATAACCTGTCCAGCTTTTCTGTTGAGAAGTATTTGTGGCATTAACACCTTTTGGTCTTTCTACACGGGCTGTCCCTTATCCAAAGCTGCTGGTACTGAAGTTAGGTGGGCATTAATAAAGGGGTGATGTTAGTTCATCCTATTAGGGGAGAGAAAAGGATCCCCTTTCTCTTCTCCATCAGAATGACAGTGGCTTTTCATTGGCTGACTAGCAGATGGTCTTTTGAACCACTTTCTCTTTGTTTCTTAGACCTGTTCAAATCCATATGAAGTAGTTTTGGTGTTGGTCCTGAAAAGTTAGAGGTACATCTTAACAGCAGAATTCACAAAACAATTCTTGCTGCCCCACCTACGAAGAGTGCAAACAGGCAGATAGCTGTGAAGGTGCACAGTTACCCTGATTTCAGAAAAAGATTTCAGCTAGATTGGTTGGAAGTGTTAATTAGCAGCACAGCATTAGAGCTCTGTGCTCAGGGGGTGTATTTGCTGTTGTATCATCCATTTTCCCTCTTGTTCCCAAAGCAAGTCACTGGTGCAGTAATAGCCTGATACATGCTGCTACCTGCTCTGGAGCCACAATACAGCAGTATGACACACGAGCTTTAAAAGTGGAGGTAGTGATGAGGCCTTTTGGGTGCACAATTGCCAATACAAAGAGGAGGATGTACTGATATATATATATATATATATATATATATATATATATGTAATATGACAGCACCTCTCTTTAAAATATGCAGAGATAAAATAACGGAATGACTCATTTTAGTTCACCTCTGCAATAGAAATCCTTTGAAGTGGCTTTCCCTGGTATAATAATGAGAATGTTGCAAAGACTTGGGTTTTTATGGACCCATCTGCCTATGCTTCAAACAGGATAAAGGGAAAGATGTATTTATGGTGAAAACTGTATATTGGGCTCTTTGGTAATGCAACTGAAGTGCCTCGTTAGAAGGCAGAAAGAAAGTTTGCAAAGTACAGCAAATCACTGTTACTGCTGTTGTGTGATAGTCTCTTGCCCCTCCAGGCTCTGCACAATTCAGTTTAGCATCACTGTGTCAGTACTTCAGCACCAGCACAAACTACAGTGCCTCAGAGGCTTTTTCTACCCAGCCATTCAGAGTTTAGAGGTTTTTGGTGAGGGGGTGGAGGAAGGAGATTAAGAACTCATCCAAAGCAACTGAAACAGTTAAGGAACATTTTGGTGACTTTGGTAGGTTTTGCGTCAAACTACTCTAACCAGACACTGAAAGGGGCTGGTGCTGGGACTGGTGCTTCTGCTGATAAGGAGTTCCCCTCAGCAAGCAACACTGGTGTCTCCACAACTGTACACATAGCTGCCAGCACTTGCTGGGAGAGAAGCATCTGTGATACATCTTGACATGGATCGCGATGTATATCCTATATCAGGCCTCTGCAGTAAGAGTCAAAATACAAAAATGTACCGAAAGTCTTTCTGGTTACTCTTTGGCTTGCTTTCTGTCCTTATTATTTTGGGTACCCTTTGGCACACCATTAACCAGTGCAATTCCATATGCACTAAACTCCTTCTCACATTCCTGGAGCTTTTCAAATAACGGAGAGGCAACCAATATCTTATTCTATCAGCTTCTGCTGCATTAGGCTTATTTAAATACAGTCCTACTGTTTTCCATCCTTATTAAGTTCTGTTGGAGGAAAATATCAAAATGCTTACAGATCTTACACACTTTGGCTTCCCAGAAGTACAAATACCTGGATTTTAGTGAAGTACTACTTTAACTCTGTGTCTGCTTGTAGGTATAATTTTTATGTTAAGAACTGATTATTTATTAGAAGAGTAGCCATATTACCATCTGTCATAAATGCGTACTATTACAGAACAATTAGAATATTTAAATGAGCAACTTAGGAGCCTTGGGAGTGGATCCTGCACTCTCCAGACTGGGGACCAATTCATCCAACAAGGTATCAGGAATGACATGTTCTCTTCATTGCCCAGCCAGTGGCCCACTCAATGACGTCAAGAAAACCATCCTGCTCTGCACCTCTCTTCCTCACCAGCAAAATAAACAGTTGTGATTCTTTACTTCCTTGGTATTAATGTAGCTTAATAAATGTCAAAACCCCTCAGTTTGAGTCCCTTGCTGAGAAGGCACTGAAGTAATTCACAGTTATCTAATTAGATACAGCATTGTGCTGCCAATCAAGATGTTATCAGCTGAGCCAGAAATCCATAGGAAGATGAAACACCACTTAACTGAAAGTTAAATATTGAAATACTCTCAAACAAAGTGAATGGATTTTTGTTTGTCTAGAGGCCATTGGGTAATGCTATGGGGAATGAGAATGGAAAACAGGGGAAGTCTAGTGGGGCTTTCCCTGGTCTACCCTCAGCTTCTGGTAAGCTGCACTTTAGGGACTACCTCAAGCAAGGATTTGCATTTGAACAATGATGTTTAATCTGCAGTGATGGGGACATTTTCCACAAACTTGTCTAATGATTTTGTTTCTTAAGCTATTGATAGCACCGAGTTCTGGTTTAATAGGCGTTGTGTGAAAAGAGCACTTCCTTCTGTCTCAAGCTTGCCTTCTAGCTTTGTTTAGTTCTCCCAACATTATTTCTTGTGCTTATAAGAAACGGTGATTCATTGCTTCCTTACATTCCCTGCCTTGCTTGTGATTTTTAGAGACCTTGTGCATATCTTCGTGAGCCCTCCTTGTTGTTGTTCCCTTCAGTCCAGGGAGTCCCATTTAGCAGGAAAGGGCAAGTTCCAAGCCTAGCACAGCAATTTGGCAGCAATCCGTAATTTGATGTTTTTAATGAAAGCTGTGCCTTGACTGTGCTTCCAGATTCCGGCAAGTCGTTGCTGAATATGAACCAGAAGTGCAGGAAGTATCCCGGCTCTTCCGCTCTGTCCTGCAGGACGCTGCTGAGAAGATCAAAGAGGAGGAAGAGGCCAAGAAGCTTGCAAGGCAATGGAACACAAAGAACAGAACCAGCCTCTCCTTAACAACATTTAAATCTCGGTCCAGGATTTCCCCATTCATCAGTGATATCAAGACCATCTCTGAGGATGTGGAACGGGGCACCCAACCCACCAGGAGGGTTTGGAGCATGCCAGAATTTCGGAACACCAAGGATTTCTGACTCTATACTGAATAAGGTTTTTAGACACTGATCTTTCAAAATCCCAGTTAACCCTTTTTTAGCTCTACCGTTTCTTTTTTCCAGCTCCCTCTTCCTGCCTGTCTCTGTCTTGGAAGTTGTGTCCATAGTAACTGCTGCTGATGCCTGCAGAGTGTAACACAATTTATTACCAAACATGGTAGCCTTTCCTTTAATTTAGTAGCTATTCAGTAACCTTAAGGGCAAGGCTCACTAACTATCTCATTTTTATTACTGCTTTCTTGTAGAACATGAATTAGTTTTGCTGTCTGTCTTCTCCCTTTCCCCTCCAGCCTGGATGTAGTTATTGATAAAAACTTTTGGCTCAAGCTACTGAGAGCTGCTGGCTGGACCACTCTTGCTGAAAGCAAGACAGCCACTTAAATGAGTGAGGCTTGCAGGATCAGGCTTGTGAGTTAGAGCTAGTATCTGATTTGGAACTGAACTTCCTTTTCCAACTAATAGCCTTCCTCAGTGCTACAACAAACTTCACAGGTAACCTCAGCACTGCTCTTGATCTGCTTTTTGCTGACAGTTCACAATCCAACCTGAGTAGAAACAGACCCAAACTTTTTGAGATTAAAGACCAATAATCTTCCACAACAGCTAGTTTATGCATGTTCAGGTTTCTTGGGTATTTTCTCTTTTGTGCAGGCAGAACCCCCTGAACCTTGCACCTGCAGAGTAGATAGAAATGTATGAACCTGCTGTGTAGATATGCAGGTGGATACCTCAGTGCTGTGTCAAACGCTGTTCTGGGGCCTCAGTGCTCTGTGTTGCTGAGGTAAGTGCTCCACCCCACACCCCAGTAATAAATCAGTGGGCTGAAATTAATGTTTGTGGCCAAGGCTGAAAAAGTACTGAAGTAGAGTATCCATGTACAGAGAAGGGTGAAGGGACTCAGCATTCATCTCCAGTGGCAACAGTTGAGATCCTTTGAACTGCTTGCTGCTGTGAGTGACTGAAGGGCTCTGGCAGATGAAGGAGCTGCTGAGACCTTGAAGAAACACGAAAATGCCACTAAGGAAAAGCTTTTACAGCCCTAACTCAGCATCTGTAGGGAGAGCTCTCACCAGGGAAGGAAACAGTATGGCACACTGTGAAAGTCATGTGTTCTGTAGAGAACCCAAGGGCTAGGATGCTTTGTGGTGACAAATGGGAGATGGGGAAGGAAGAGAAGGATTTGCCTGTGTGACTGGCTTTTGGGGAGTCATCTCAGTGGGGTATAGCCTCCAGAAGGACCCTGCAGCTTTATTGTTCTTTTGTCCATTTCCAGCTCTTTTTCCCTGGGGATCTTTGCAACGGCATGAGGGTTCTACAGCCAAGATTAAAACCCTTTGAAGCTGTGCCAACTCTGGGAAGAATTCCAGTACATTAAATCTATGCTAGAGTAGAAATGTGCGGTTTCTTCCAGAGATGGAGGAAGGCAGCATAAAACAAAGATCAAGATCAAGCCCCTAGGAGCTCTCTGAGACTGTGGGATGCTGGCTCTTCCTCTCTCCCCTCTGGGTTATATAAGATTGAAGACAAGGATTTCTTACTAGCATCAGGCTGCAGTTTCTAGTTCCTTGGTAAATATTGCTGCCAGCAACCCTCCTAGGGACGGGAAGCAGCTCACTTTTAATCTAAAAGTCAGGGCTTCCAAATACAGCATCCAGTTTGGGACAGGCTATTTCAACTCCAGGTCAATGAGGGAGAGTTTAAAGCCTTCTGACAATCAGCTTAGTGTTGTTCAGCTGTGTGTCCTTGTGAAGTAATGTGATTGTGTATATGAAGTAAAAACATACTTAGCATAGCCTTAGCTGTCTAGAAGATGTAGGATCTCTAGCAAGGGATCACCACAATTTGCAGAAAATATTCTTGTTTGGAAAAGAGTCAGCCATATTTTTTTTATATATTTGCAAGCCACTGTATAGTACTGAAAGCTGAGATGAGTTCATGAATTTCACGCTGCAGCTCTGTAGTAATTTTATTTGCACTGATGTTCTATTTGACACCTTCAGTATTGACTGTATCGATGCAATGTTTGATGGACTGCTGGGAGACACTCTGACACAAGGCTCTTGGTTACATTACAGTGTCAGTAGTGTGCTCACTCTTTCTTAAGGAGAATCAGCAGTAAATAAGTTCCCTACAGCAATGTACAAGGCCAAGGAAATCACCTGAAGGGTGTTCACACTATCACAGCAGCCTGTGATCATGCTGTGCCCTTCATTAGCAGCTTCCAGCTAGCAGACACCATTCTGGTGCAACAGCCAGCAAAGGAGGCAAATCTGACCTTGGTCAAAGCCCTGCATGTTATGGAGGCCAGGCTGTGGCAGTGCTTGTGACTTCTAATTCTACAATAAAAAGCCACCCAAACTCTTGAGCAGTATCACTCTCCCTGTACCGTTTCTGCAGGCTACACTGGGCTCACAGTAGGATCTAATGATACAGGGATATTCAGATACCAAGCTATGAGAGTTCTATTCTTACTCCGTGCTATCTAGTACTCTTAGAGGGATAGAAGTAGTACTGTGTTTGCGTGTAGCCAGCCACAGGAGACTGATGGTGAGCTTCTGCCTTGTGCATGCAGCAGCAGGTACTGAAGCAGAGCTGGCAGGTGGTTAGGAAGCATAACTGCTGCACTGTGCTCTTGGTGCTCATTTTTCTTAGAAATGCTGTAGACTAAACCATAAATGATCCTTTGGTCACAGAATGCAGCAACAACTACCCACTCATGTTTGCCTTGTCCTAATTCCACATTTGA
Organism: Atrichornis clamosus; assembly: GCA_013400975.1. Lineage (NCBI taxonomy): Eukaryota > Metazoa > Chordata > Aves > Passeriformes > Menuridae > Atrichornis > Atrichornis clamosus. Next base: position 21,973 of record WBMZ01005840.1, read on the forward strand.
CATCACTAAATTAGTGTCTTAGTTCAAATCAGGAGCATGAAACTCCTGACTGTCCCCACCTACTGTGCTATGGTCTGTGTCACTGGGCACAAACAGAGGGCAAACCAGACCAGCGTTTCTGGCTGAAGCTAATCCAAATGATCCATTGCAGGTGGCTCACAGAACATAAAGCTGGGCTAATGGTGGTCTGAAATAAACCCTCATGAAACTTGCGTAGAGTGTACATCAGGTCCTCACTAACACCTGTCTGACTCTACAGCTCTGCTCTCCTGGGCTGCACTACTTGCTAGTGTAGAAAAACAAAAAAACCCTTTTCTATACAGCCCTGATGAGGCCCTCTGATCTGTTCTTAGCACCTCCTGAAAGCTAGTCCAGTGTCTTAATTCTTTAATAAAAGGTGAACTAGCAGCACATCATCACTAACAAGCAAAAGTGAACTGAACAAGAATCATTCTAAATCCTCTAACATTCTCTCAGAACTGAGCAAGGATTTTGGTATCAGCTCAGAACATTGCCCCATTGCTGATAGTGTTGTGCTGTCCAGAGGACACTGTCACATGCAGGAAAAAGCAGCCTAGACTTGCTAGAGCTTCCAACAAATAATGGCAGCAGCTCAGCTGCACTGCTCAGCAGGGGCTACCAGTCCTTACAGGCACTACTCACCTGAGAGAGGCTGTGCAGCCCTGCTCCTGTGGCTTCTGGAGACGCACCTGGCCCACAGGCTGTGGCAGCTACCACGGGTGTGCAGGGCAGGAGGTGAGGTTCCTCACCCACGTCAGCAGAGTTCAGGCAGCTGTCGTGCCATGGGGAACTGGAGTAAGCTCTGAGGGAAATACCTGTCTGCTGACATTGCACTGTTTATACATTTCATCATGGAACCTTGGAGAATTAAAGCAAACCTGTGGAATATAAACCAATTTATTTGTACTTGTTGTCTTTAATTAAAGATCTCCTGAAATATTATCTGTCCATATCCAGCCAAACACAACAGCTGTTTCACTGCCCTACTGTGTATGTATCAAAGGAGGAAGCCCAGAATGGTAAAGGCACTTGATCTAAACAAAGAAACCCCATCCTCTCTACTGGCTACAAATGCAACTGCCCACCTTCTATCTTGCTACCTCTACAATCTGATCTCAAGATATAAGGTGATGAATAACCAGGATTAAGCAATTGCAAAGGTCTGAAATTCTCTGAAGCTACATGGTTTACAGATACAACCTTGAATTGAAATCATCAGTGTGCTTCCAAGCACGTCTTACATTAACCAGTATTACCACAAAATGGGAAGACAGAAGGGACAAAATGGATACTTTGCCTCCAGTTACTTTTGAGTCACTCTGTTGACTCTGTACCTGATCCTGTGTACTAGAACACCTTAATAACAGCAGATGGCCCCAGGTGGCTCAGGGTTCCCTGTGCTAAGCATCATATCTACAAAGCATGCAAGTGTTAAACAAAAGGGAACGATTTTTTTCCCACATTAAGTATTACTGAAGCATGAATTGCATTGCTTAGCACATTCTGGACATAGGACAGATGAGTGGTTCCAGGGCTCTTAGGCCTCCCTGAGTTCCACCCACCTGTGCCAGGCAGAGACATCGTACTCTTGGAGCCTGTCTTTCCCTGGTGCTGCCATCCCTGTGAGGGCTGTCGGCACAAGGGACCTCTTGTTCCCTCTGCATGATCAGACAAGCCATGTTTCAAGCTGGCTTACATCAGAAAGATTTTCTGCTGGTCCTGAATGCTGGGTCTTGAGCCCAGGTCTCCCGATGATGACCATGTATTTTCTGTGCAGTTGCTGCACAAAGATATTCTCAGACTAAGGGAAAATCCTTACAGGATCAGATCTTAAAAAACACGACAGAAAGGTGAGGGAGAGGCCTACAAGGAGCACAGTGAATTATGTGGTGATTTATGGTTATCTGTGTACACTGTACACTTTATAAAATTATAAATTGTTAGGGTCCTGGCTAGATAACCAGATTATAGCATCTCACATCTATATTTTAGTCACACCCACGTGTTGCCTTTACTAAGTAAATGTAATCTGACCCAGAAGCAGATAAACCGAAGTGGGGGAAAGAGCTTCTGTGTTTTTGTCATCACTGTCAGGTTGCCTAAAGCAACAGATTGGACCTAATTTGGTCTGAAGACTATTTAAATAACCAGCTATGTTATGAAGCAGTGACAGTGAAATACTCCTCAAATTGGTGGGTTTTCTTGCGATATTGTGGCACTGGTATTTAGGAGATGGAGAAGAGCAGGGTGCGGTTTCTGAGGAACTCAGGAGCCCCAGGTAGGGTGGTGCAAGAACACCTGGTCCTTCCAGGTCACTACTGGCTCTCAGCAACTTGCTCCTGTTGCATTACTGACAAGTTAAACGCTTCCTTCTGTCTTCAGCACACAGGCACCAGCTGAAGAGACTATTGTCTGTTCTCAGCACAGCCAAGGGCAAGAAATGAACAAAGACCGGATTAAATTCATAGGACGGCAGTAATGTTCCCCATAAACAGCCATAATTAGGTATTTTCAGGCTAATTACAGGGTTTCAGAATAAGAAAGTGCAAAGCCGATGTCCAAAGGTAAAAAAAAAAAAAAAAGATTTCTGCGACATTCCAGCTGGACAGCAATGCCACCTACCGGCAGATATCCCAGACCGACCAACCAGGGAACAGGCAGCAGCTTCCTGACCAGGCCTCTCCTGACAAATGCAGATTCCTCAGTCTCATACCACTGTTCTGTCCCAAGGAGAGAGCAGCTCACAAATGGAGAACAAAATGAACACGGCTGATGTTAGCTCTGGACTTTAGCGCCTGGCTGGAAGATGGCACCACTGGCCAGCACTGTATGGGAACAGCTGTCACCATAAACATTGTGCCTCAGACTGGGTAGGAATGATGTTCTCCATGCTGCTTGAAAGGCCTCACAACATGCTTCCTTAGACCCCTCAGCACCATGTCCTGCTCGTCCCTCAGACACTCGTCCCTACATACATCATACTCCTTCTGAATCACAATTTAAGACCTAAATTGAACAGGCAGGGAAAAAGTACCTGTTGTCAATAGGGAAATAAATCACAATCTCTGCACTGGACAGTAATTTTGATGATTAATTTTGTCCCAAGATAGAACTAGGCAGCTGGGTGTTTGCCATTAATTTCAAGAAGCAGCTCCTCAATACTTCATCACCCTACAGCTTCAAATACAACCAAGCGGTAAACTGGAGGATTCTTAGGTGTGCCCAGGACTTCATTCCTTCAGGAAAATGCACTACCACATAAAATCCAGCCATTCCATGAAGTCCCCAGATGAGAGTGGAGCTCCCAACCTTGAGAGCTGAACCAGAACTTTGGAAACTTGTTTCTAAATATGCACAGCAAAGACTGTGAGGAGTGTGTTTAACACATCAAAGGACATCAGAGCTCCATCCAGCCATTAAGGCCCTTCCCTACACCAGGAAACATTCAGCAGGTGACTCCAGGGCAAGTCAGTTCACCCTCTCTGACCTCTGTTCTTCCCCTGGATATAGTCCTCACTCATTTTTCCCACTGCAGAGGATGACAGGGAAGCTCATACATTCCTGCAGCTTGAAACACCCAAATACAACAAAACAGCACAACTTGCCCAAGCTTAACCATTCCAAATACTGAACTGTTACCACAAGGGCAGGCACTGCTCAGCTCTGCAGCATGATACACCTTAGTACCATGGAGCCAGGTACTTCCAAGACAAAGTGGCATTTATACATATTTCCTCAGCTTCATCTCTGCTACATTTTTGTGTGGGCAAGAGAGTGAAGTTCAAGCCAAGGGTAAAGGAAATTAACAAACAATTGCACTGCCCACAAGAACTGGCTGGGATAGAACAATGCCAAGGAAGATGGGCATGGCAGCAGCAGCTCAGGAAATGTATCTTTCCCCTCCCTCGCACCACAGTGACTTCTGTTTCTGAAATTTCTGTTCCTAAAAAAATTCAGTCGAGTTCGACATGATTCTCAGAATGGAAAATGGTGCAGGGACACAGAAAGTGAGTGTGATAGGGAAGACTGTCACACACACTCACACAAAAAGCAGGTTTCACATCTGAAAGGCTTCTATTATTCAGCATTTTAGGAAGAATCTCAACTTGCCCAGCCAGGTAAGCTTCTGCAGCCCCTGCCTCATCACCTGACCTCTGCCCCACTCCATGATTCTGGTGGCAGCAGTCTCCCTCCATCCCTACGTCACACCTTCTCTACTGCTCTGTTGTTCCAGCCTTAACCTTCGCCCACGACATGCACTTTTTTGATACCTGGCAGCAAGTCTGTCAGCCACTTGTGTATCAGGTTAGCATCCCACACTGCTTCACAGTTCCATCACGCAAATTTCTTGACCTGATTTTGACCACATTCTTACTGTTGTAACCTCCTCATCTGGTTCAGTCTGTGGTTCAGCTGCCACAACAGTGATCTGAAGCAGTATTAAGCAGCTATGCTTTAGTGAAAAGGTCATTAAAATGAATTTCTTTCCTGAGGTGGCAAGGCATGGACAATTATTCTGGCTGTAAGGGCCTGTGCTTACTAAGGAGCATTGGAATCTGTTGGCCAGCTCCAGACAGCAGCCTCCAAGATACTCAGGCTCAAGAAGATGCACGTGATCTCAGTGCTTGTGGGGAAAGATGGAAAAGGGAAGGCTGCAACATGACTCAAACCTCGTTAGAAATCTGAGAATCTACATGGAGATGGGTAGGACAGAAAAGGAGGCTTATGAAACCAGCAACTGCTGGGAAGTTTCAGAGAGCACTTGTAATTGACTGGGCAGGAGAGAATAAAACAGAATCACTGCCACAGAGTTTATGCAGCTTGGCTTTCTAAAATAAATGACAGCTTAGAAGTAAATGCTGGCACAGAAATATTTTAAGGCATCACCAAACCATATCAAGAATGTAAAAAAAAAAAAAACCAGAAAATTCCTCTGTCCTGAACACACACACACACACAAAAAAAGAAGTGGTTTGTTTTTTAAGGAAAAATGGTTTGACTCATTTTTGTACCATGAGAGTTGGCAACTACCAAAACCCTGAAAGAGGAACAGACTACATCATATTACTAAAGGCCCTTTGCCTTCTCCATGCTAATGTGGAACAGGGCAGAAGTGTTTATGATCTTGACCAAGGTAATAAAAAGCAAATTATTTCAACAAGTCTGAATCTTCCAACCAATGGAGTTCTTTACAAGTGCAATTTCAGGGTTTCCCGTTCTTATTTTCTTTCCATCTTTCAAATTTCTACTCCCTCCCTCACACCACATTTTCAGAAATTATACTATCTTTACATAAAGTATAACTTAGGGAATGGGAAGGATGTTAAGTGTCCTCTTAGTGTGTTTGGGATTAACCTTGTTATGTGAAGTCATAAATGAAGTCTTGTTATGCGAGATAAAAGCTGCTTATCTGAGCAAGATGCTTTGACATCACTAGCTAGAAAATACCAAAGTAGCATAAATCAAAGCATAATCCCCATGAAACAAAAAGGAGGGGTTTTCTTGTTTGTTTTTTCCCCCTACTGACATTTCAAAACACTGCTTCCAAAAAAACCCCTTCGTAGCCAGATTAAAAGTTAAGGAAACTCCAGCTCTTACCTGTGTTTTTCCAAGTTTTATGTTAATAAGGATGTAAGGAGATGCTCTGCTGGATCACGGCTTTAGTCTCTAAAGAGTTACATCTCTGCAACAACTAGAAAATGCTTCACAACGAAAGAAAACTAGGGAAAGGACAGGATTCTAGCATTTTCAGAAGGTTTCACACATCAAAACAGTTATACAATTATCCCTTGAGCAATGGTACAAATCTTCAGGTTTCCTTCAAAAAACCGCAGCAGACACAGACACAAAGAGTTTTCCATTTGCTCTTTAATGAACTCTGACTCTGACTGCTGTACACTTGATATTCTTGTCACAGTCAACTACTCCTCACTCCTTCCTCCAGGCATTCCTGAACTGTAGCTCCTGAGGAGCACCTGCTTCACGAGCGATTCGAGTGAACTCCCACATCAGGCCCACAGGGGCCTGCTGGGTAACCCAGAGCCAAGATCGGGAAGGCAGAGTGCAAGCACTGGACAAACTACCACAGCTCACACACCCACAAGCTACGCTGGGCTCCAGCTGCCTAGCCATACCTGTCTCGCCTCACAGTGGACTGTCAACACACACAGAAAGTCACCGTCACTGCCTGACTCAGTGCCATCCCTGCAGCTCTTTCTCCATCAGACTAAGGGTCCATGGTATGTGTCTTGCTGCACTTCAGACAGAGGCAGATTTGATACACAGCTCACAGGATGAGAAAAGCTGGCCAGAACTCCAGAGCTTTTAAGTCTAGGAACCCGAACTTCAGATGTGGGGGGTAAACTATCTATTGTGAGCTGCCTTTGAAAAACTGATTCAGGTAAACAAACAGAACCAGAGACCTTTCCTGCTGCTATTTGAGGATAAAAATAATTTGCTACCAGCACTGCTATAGAGTATTTTGCTGTTATATTTTCTAATAAGAGAAACATCACATTTCAAACTCTGAAAGAAAATAACATATTAGTGAATGAACTTTAAAAAAAATCATTTATGTAAAAGCATGTTCCATTTACAAAGATCAATTTGCTCTTTAGGATAAGCATAACCACTACTGGAAAAAATATACATAAAAGAAACACCTCATCTTTCAAACAGACATTTACAAATACTCCGCTTAAACTACTAGAAAAATTAAGACATTTGTAATCAAGAGTGCATTCTGCATGCAGTTAGGATAGAAATTACATTACTGGACTTCAGTGTGTCATTTCTTATCATTGTGAACAACACACACTCGGGCTTTTCTAAAATACCACAGCCTGGCTATTACCTTAGGATCTCAAAAGGAGGGCATGGATCTTCATTAACAAGTTATTAGCTACTCTTTGTTTTGCCATTAAAAAAGGACATCCCGATTGTCTTCTCAGTAGGAGGGCCTGGTCTTGTCAAACTTGGCGTCCTTTTCCCTGAGTTTCCCTTTAGTGTTTTGCTAGGCATGATGATGGTTGGCTTGGTGTATCTACAAGTCCTTGGTGAGCACTCTTCCCATTATAAGGCAGAGTTCAGAAATTCCAGGAGTTGTGCACGGTTCCGGTCTCTCTGTGGAGCAGACAAGCAGAGGCAGTGGTTGAGCAGACCTGTACCCAGTGGAGCAAGGCCACAGATCCCTGTTTTCTGTGTGGCTTTCACATCCCAAAGGAAGTGCCATTCACACAGCTGGGTCTAACTAGCTACCAGTTAGGCCTGAGTGCCTGGAGGAGGAGCCAGGCAATGAGTGCTCGGGAGACAAGCTGTCACTGTCACTATTCCACGATACATTTCCTAAGTGGCTCCCTGTGGAGGCTCCATCAGCTTGTCATCATGTAGCTCACAGCCTGCCCAGGAGGGAACTCACAAGCAGAACAGATGCTCCTCTCTGCTGTCTGAGGCAACTTTCACTGTACTCACAGCAAGTCCTGTGCTTTGGGAAGTATAATTTTTTTTCTATGCATAAACAGCCGCTTGCAGCATAACAGAACCTTGAATTTAGATTCTTTTTTTCACATAAGAGATGGCCCAAACAGTCAAAACCCTTGTTTCCAGTGTTTTTTATAAAAAATTATCAAATCTTGAAATATTGTAAAGAATGGATGCTATTCAATTCAGCAAGACTGCGGACACCAATCAACAAAGGACCAACATGAAGCACTGTAACAAGCAGGTTACTGGAACAGAACTAGCAAGCATTCAGCATAATTTAACACAGAAAGAAGATCATGTGTTTTCAAACAAATTTAACTTGAAATGCTCAGGTCTGCTTCAGCAGGTATAGAATGAACTGCTACAGCTGAACCAGAATCTCCCAAGCTGGATACCTCAAGAAAGTAACACTTTTAACACACCCTGACTAGTACCAGAGCCCTCTTCTGCAGGTCACCCTAAGGTATGGAAACTGTTGAAATGAGTGAAGGTATTATTGAAATGCTGAGTCCAAACACCCATAGCAATAGCACAAAAGAACTATTCATTATATCTATTTCCCTGGGTATCTCAGCAAAAACATTTGACTGCTTTTAGAGAGTGCAGGAGCATGTGGTCCTAATACTACTGCTGGGAGGTTTTTTAATTCCTCTCTAAATAAAGGCTGGTCTTGCATGTGTTAGAAAAACAGCAAAGCAGCAATTACCACCACTGATCACAAGAGACTGAAAGAAGATGAGTACAATTGAAACCAGTGTAAATTATATCAACAGAGAAACTACTAATCAGTGAACCATTAAAGACTGAAATTCTAAAAACCTGCACAAGCACCTTTTGGTTTGTCTACTCATGCCTGAATATTCCACAGCCTGTCTTAACACAAAACCTGCCAAAAGAATGAATTAAAATTTCTGAGGTGGCATCACAGCCACGCTAAAAGCTACACTCAATTTACACCTCCTAACAGCAAGACTCACTCTTCTACAAAAGACTATTATTAGAAAAATATTAAAACATACAGTATTTTCCCTTAGGGATATACAGAGTATTGTAACTCTTACCTCTATATCTTCCTTAGTCTTCTTTATTTTCATCTTAATTTTCTTTCCAGTTATCATGCTATAGTTTTCATTTTTCTTTTTATTTTTAAAGAACTAAAATGAGATCACACATTAAAAAGACATAAGCTTTGTTTTGTAATATTACAAATCTTAAGTAAAATTACAGACAAGAATCTTTTATACTTCCTAACTGTCCAACAAAACAGATGGGTTTCTACTGGTTGATGACCAAACTGTGATCTTATAAACATTTTTATACCAGGACAGATTTAAGTATGTAGATGAGAAATAGAACTTGACACTCAGACAAGCATACCTTGGAAAGCTGGACAGGCCCTGTTTTCTCTTTCCTTTTCTTCTTTTCTTTCTTTTTCTTCATTTTGTTCTCCTTTTTCCTTTTCTACAAGAATATGACATATGCTCTTATGCTTACAGACTAACAAGGGCAAAAAACCCCAAATCCACAAGTACCTCTCGAGGCCCAGACTAGACAAGACAGCCACTACAGCCTGCCCTTACCACTGCTGGACAGGTACTAGCTGAAGTACACAGAAAGTAATGCCAGCAGGATTAGCAATCCTTGGGGCTCTGAGGAACAGAAATGGTCTGATTCCCCATTTTCTCTCTTTTAAAGTTACCCAAATATATGAAATCACTGAAAGCAAGGTCCTCATAAAATGAAATAGAAGAATTACAACAGCAAAAATCTACTAGCTTCTCTCACTGACTGTAAATCATTTGACAAATTCTATAAAGTTATCAAGATTCCCCACTTCTCTTTTCTTCAGAGACTACTCTAAACTCTACCTGGACCAGCAACGATTGGCAAAAGTAACTTTTAAATTATTTCTTTTTGTATACAGTCAAGTACATGCCCATCTATCAGTTCAGCTACCATAACTCTAAAACCGTGATTCAAATTTACACAGCCACAGACAAAAGCATTACATCTTACATGACATTTGAGGTTATTGAAATACAAAGAACTATTTTCTGTTTCTTAACTACTTACTTCTCTTTGTAAAAGTTTACCTTTTTGTTGTGTTTTTCTTTTTTCTTTTTCTTTGATTTAGACTTAGGAGAATCTAAAATTAATGAAAAAAACCCAAACAACAAAATCAAACCCTGTAAGTTAAGCATTCTGAAAAAGGCATTTGTTTTACAGATAAGGCAAATAGAAATGTGAAACGTAAGAAGAAAATGCTTTAATTCAGCTATATATATTGACAATGGTTGAAACTAACCCTGAGAAAAAGAACACATTAATTTACTGCCACTTACTGGACCAACATGGAAACTGAAAATACCTGATTTACTGATTCTGCAGATGTGTCAGCTTCATGTGAGTCCTCGGAGTTAAATGTTTGAAATGTTAAGATCAAAGCAGGACTAAATAAAAAAGCCCAACTCTGGTCTAGATAGACTGGTAAAGTAGAACAAGATCTTGTTTTGAAAATGTAACAAATAGAGGGATTTAAATACATACCACATATTGTTACAAAGCCACATTTCTTTGAATTGCAGTTTCTCTTTGAAATAATTGAAATTAACACAAGAACATTGCAAAGGGTGTGTGAAGTGGCACCTATACACACAATAGGCAAGGGTTATGAGAGAAACATTCTGAACACGCAGCACTGGTATTCTGCACTTTGTCACTTTGTGGTGGTTTAGCCACATTTAAAACAAGCTTTACATGCTTCCAGGAGTGCTATCAAAACTGGTAAACATCATGTGCACATGTGGAGGTAGCTTACCTCTACTACTGCTCGAAGAGGATGACCTTGATGATGAGCGTGATGAGGAGGAAGAAGTGGATGTACTGCTAGAAGACGACGTGGATGAAACAGATGATGATCTGCTCCTACTGCGTTTTCGTTTCCTTTTTTCTTTTCCTTAGGACAACACAAGGCAACAGTGACAAATGTGCCAGTAACTTAGGCCTACAAAAAAGAGTCTTCACAGAACCTAAACACAATGACCCCCTTCACTGAGGAGCTGGTTGTGTTTCTCCCCGTCTCCCAGTGTGCCGTGGTCTATCACCATTAGCAAGTGACCAAACCGGGCAACTGACACAGAGGGGAACACTCACACAAACACCACAGCAGCAACACATGACAGCGCCTACCTCGGACTTTCAGCCCTTCTTCTGAGGTTGCACACAGCGTCCTACTTTCTTCATCCTTCCTGTTATCCATATCTAGTCAGAGGCAAAAGTACATTCAGTAACATCATTTCCAAAAGGCTTTGGGAGGGGGGAGAGAAAAGGGCAGTGCAGAGAGAGGAAACCTGAGAGCACGCCTGAGGGCAGCCCCATAGAATCACAGGATGTGTCAGGTGGGAAAGAGACCACAGAGGGTCATCTGGTCCAACCTCCCTGCTGCAGCA
>WBMZ01005841.1:0-136774 GCA_013400975.1 Atrichornis clamosus
CAGGCTCAAACCATAACACCATCCTTTGTCTGACAGTTGCTGTGCAATGCACAGGCCGTTCTTGTAAAGCCACGCGTGTCACTGCATTCATTAGCATGTGCCATTCTAATCTGATAAAACTCCTGTTGTGCAAAACATTTAGCAACAGACATCTGGGCAGGTGAGGGCATCAGTGGCTGAGGAGCTCTGCAGATGAGGAGTGACCGCAGACCACACAGCCACTTGGAAGTGGTTTATTAAAAAGGTGAGTGTTTCAGGGCCCTTGTAGGCAAACCCACCCACACAAGAGAGAAGTCAGGGCACTGCATGAAGGGTTTGGGTGCATGTTCCTTATCATCACTGCTGCCTGTTTCTGCACTGCCAGAGGTTGAATTCTCATGCGGGACTGTCCCCTCCATAGATTATTGCCCCAAATTTTCACACTGGAAATTTTCACACAGCAAGACACCAAAGGTTGTTTGCACTTTTTGAAAACAGGGGCAAGGTTCCCTAAGAGCTTTCTGGAAATCACGTTTTGGAACACTTCTCAGGCTCTGTTCTTCCAAGCAGACCTCCCCCTTCCACATACTACGTCCTTCTGATGTCTGAGGGTCACTTCTCAACTCTGGAGGTCAGTTTGCCCAGATCCACTCAGAGCCATTCCTAGTTTATATTTGTTTAACACTACTGTAACTAATCACTGCAGCTTTCTTTCCATTAGTCACTGAGTCTAAAAGTAGACATTTGGTGCATCTGGATTTGTTCCAAGACACATATTTCTGGCTTTTTAGATAGAATCATTTTCTCCATTTGTATAATATTTTAGAGGAGTTGTATAATTAATTATTTCTTATCTTGATCAGTATGTTACCAAAGTAGAAATCATACTCATCCTTCTGCTCAATCTTAAGAGACTTTTTTTCCATCTAAGAACCTACAATAAAAATAATTACTTTTTGGACTAAAATAAATATTGTCCAGCTCAAGATCCTCTTCTGAGATCAAGATTATCTAAAGATTTTCCAGTATAGTTCTCCAGAGAAAAAGGCCTCAGACTTTGCTGGTCAGAGGAATGGATGATTTGACTGAGCCAGTAGTGGTCACTGGCTCCTGTGTGGCTTGCATGAAAATCACAAATTTACCACTTGATTTATGTTCTCCTTTTGCAAACTGTATTCTGACAGGCTTTAGTGATGGATGCTGGACAAATTTCTAATGGATCAAAAGAGCTTGGCTCCATGAAACAATCAGCTGATCTGAAGTGGAGGAGTGGCTGGAGGAGAGAGTGGAAAGTTGATCAAAATATTTGCAAGAGGTGAAAATGAAAAAGGAGCCTGGGGTGTGGTCACTCACATTTTTATTGTTGCAAAAAACTGTATTTATCTTTTTGTCATAATTTCAACTGTGGTGGTAATCCAGCTTCTCCATCTGCTGTTTGACCAGTTAACAGGAGTATCAATTTGCAGTACAATTGGAGATAAATTTGAGACTTAGTTATTTAATCTGATAATTGATCACCTTAAGCACTTTGGAAATGGCCACCCATGGTTGCAAGAGAGAGAGGTACAGAACTGGCTGAAAAAACCTGGTTTTCTTGAAGCGAGTGTAGCTCTGGGTCCAGTTGTGAAAGACTGAGGCAGGAGATACAGCAGAGGAAATCATTCTGCTTGGAAGAGGAAGTATAACAAGTTAGAGAATAAGGAAACATAAAAGGTAGAACTCTACAAGAAAATGTTACCAAGCTGTCCTGGGTATGTGTCAGCCTGACTGTCTGCTGGAACCTGGGGCTTACAGGGACTGGAGTCTGGCGTCTTTGGTGTTTGCTCCAAATCATAGACTGTTTTTGCTACTGCTTTTGCTTCCACTACCTGTATGAGGCAGTTATTTGAGGAAGGGAATTGGCTTCTCTTTGTACTGCTGTGCATGGGAACTCCTTGCTGCAGAACACCCTGGAGATACATCACTGGTCTAAGACATTGCTCTAAACCTCTTAGCTTCAAATCTTTTGCAGATCTCTTATCTAACAACGTATGTGAAGAATTGTAGGACAGAGCAGGAAAATTGCTCCTTGCACCACCACTTCTGTGTCTGCACTGTTGTGCAAGGGGGAGCTTTGGTGCACTGTGGCAATTCTTGTGTTCAGGACAGGAGCTGTGCAGTGGTAAGAACTACAGGAAAGTAGGTACAGCTTCCTTGGTCACCTTCACCAGAAAAAAAATGAGAACATGGGCTCGATGTGCATCCATGATGGATTGTGCAGTGTGCAGCTGCACACTGGTGAAGACCACAGGACCCAAAATTCCCCAGGATTAGCAGCAGCTGTAAGGGGACAGTGGGATGAGCTTGGGTTGGGCCGCCTTTGACTCAACCAGTGCATTTTGCTGAATTGCCACTGAATGTATGCCCCAAGGTGCCAGTTGGTAGAAATCTTTGCTGGAGTGTCCTGGTCTTTCTGCTGCAGGGTCCTGGTTGAGGCTGATGGGCTGTGATGGCAGGGCCACTGCCTTGGATGGCTGACAGCTTGGCCCTTGGGGCCTGGCATTCTACTCGTGCTAGCTTTTGAAAAGATTGTGCCTTGCAGCAACTCTTTGAACCCTGTGGCTGGAAGTGATGGATGGGTGGTCAGTGAAAAGACCTAGAAATAAACCACTGATTCAATTATGAATGAAATTGGCTTAGCCAGCACTATTAAAATAAATATTTTGCCTTACATTGACTAGGGAATGGAGTGATTTTACAGCTGTGTCCACAGCCAGGGTGATGTAAGAGCCCAGGGACCTTTCTGATGCAAGAGAATTCAGTTGAAGTTGAGCAAAAGCTGTTGCTGAATGTGGGAACATGTTTTTGATGATGAAACACCCTTAGTCAGAAGTCTTTTACTTTTAGGTGATTTAATAAAGTACTGGAGAACACATCGCAGAGAAATCTGCCATAATTTTTAAGATCTCAATTCAATCTCAAAAGAAGTCAATTGCTTCCCTCCCTGGCCCAAATATTACATGTTATTTTAATTTTATTATTGTTATTATCATTAAATATAATTATTAATCATTATTATTTTAGTATTGTACACATTTCCTACATCTTCCTGCACTCTCATTCAGTGTTTGTGCCTTTTAGGCAATGGTAGTTTCACTCTGCATAGCACACCCTTCATCTCCTTGGGACAGTAAAGTGGTTCACTGGGATGGCATTTGAAAGGCCTGAGTGATCTTCATGTGAGCAACATGATGTGAATAAGGATGTTTGTGTCTTCTCAAAGGCGTGCTCGAGGGTCTTAGCAGAGATGAGCACATGCTACTGCACAGATCCTGCTCACTCTGTGTTTGGAAGGAGCTCAGGGAGCTGAAGAGGTTTCAAATACAAAAGCAACGCTGTCAGATAGGGTGGAGATGTCAGTTGTCACCCCCTGAAAGGGAACATGTTTCACACTGTGAAGCACTGGTAGGGAAGTGTCTGCCCTGTACTTGCAGGGAGACCTTCGAGGACACGCTCAGCTCGAGGCTGAGTGCTCAGCCTGTAAATCACTGGAGCTCCACAGTCTGTGAAGGCGCCTCCAGGGACATCAGGCGAAGGTCTGGGTGTGACCGGAGCGAGAAGCACAGTCTCACATTGCACATCCATGCTGCAGTTCCTGGAGAGTTATGGGACTTCTGCTGGTGAGCAAGGATGTTCACTGCACTTCGCATTAGAGTTCAGAAGAGTGAGTAGGAACTGTCATGAGACTACACCTGAATATTATCTATGTGGGTGACTTTGGTGGTAGGTCTCAAACATGTCGCGTTTCTAAGACCATTCACACTATCTCTGCTCTTCTCCTGCAGGGCAAAACAAGTGGGAATGAAATGAACTCATGGTGGTGGGCCCCCACTGAAATTGCAGGCAGCTTGTTGACTCCCTGCTGATATTTCAGTAGACAGCAGGTTCCCTCTCTCCTTTGAGTGCTATGGGAGAAAAATCTGTCCTTGGTCATGCAGATAAACTGGAAGGACAGCAAGAGTGTTCAGAAAAGCACATTGATTAAGGATAATCAATCATTTTAAGATGCACAATTTCTCATTCAAATAAGAATGCTTTGTTCCTTTCCAAAGCACTTCCAAGCCCATGGGAAACCTGATATCTAATAAATGTTCCTGAACGGGGATTGCAGGCTTTGACACCATCATACCAGGAACCTGTGGTCCAATGGAGATGAGTGCTGGTGACTGATGTATCTCACCATTGATATTCAAAAGAGAGTATTCCAGAAACTCTCACATAGTGCATGGTCACTTGCTGGGTAATGTAATGTCTTGCATAATGGCTGTTAAGTGGAGAAGTGGTTTAAATGTTAGGTGTTGAATCAGGATAGTTGTTCTGAGCTGCCAGCGAGTCCTTGTGTTACTATGGTCAAAATATTTCAGTAACCTACTTGCTCCCTTTCCTGTCAGGATGGTCAGTGATATCCACCTTGGTAAAACTCTAGGAGGGACAGAAGTGAAAAGCAAGACTTGCTGAACAGAATTATGAAGGAATCACATAATCAAAATTTACCACCTTTGCATTACAAAACAATTCTCAAAATCATGCAAGAGCCCAAAATGAGGGTGAAGAGAACTAAAATTCATACTGGACTCTAAGGGTCATATTTCTCCCTTTACAGTCTCCTCTCTGCTCTAGATCATCAGTGTGCATGGAAATCCAGGGAAGTATTTTGTTTGTTTGTTTTTGTTTGTTTGTGTATTTGAGCTCCATGGTGCTCTGAAGTTGAGGGAATGCTGCAACACTGGCCTCATAACTCGTGATATGCTTGGCCTGCCCTTCATCTAGTGACTATGTTAAAGTCAACAATTGGACTAATATCAAGATTTTAAAAAGCCCAAAAAACAAAAACCAGAAACCTTTTGCTGATTATACTTATTGTATTAGCTACAAGATCTTCTCTGAAAACACTTAGGAAAACTCTGTGTCAAGGCATACAATAAAATATTAGAAGGGATGATCTGTGCAGGCTGTGTGTTGTAACGTGCTGTATTACCTGCTGTATGTTGTAACTCATCCTAAAAATATTCCTGGAAAACTCAATATGAAATACTGACTTCTTTAGTGAGAGACATCTAAAATCATGTACTGTGAAATTTCATTCATTAGATTATCACCTCGAGTGCTCATTTGCAAGTGTATCCCTGGCCAGCCTGTCATCAGCCCTACTCTAGTTTAGAGCAGCTCCAGAAAAAGATGAGGAATACTTTAACCCCTGATTTGGGTACCCCTTTTGAGATGTTTAAGTCACAGAATGTGGTATATTATGGGGACTGAGCTCCCCACAGCAGGAGTCCCAGTAAATGGGTTGTGTACAAGCAAACTTCCTGACATGAAAACAACTTTGACAAAGTGAAAATATAAATGTAGAAAATGTTTTCCTTCACACTTTTTTCCAGTGCCTTTCTCTCGTCCCGAGAGTAAGAACCTAAGTTAAAGTACTTCTAAGTAGGAGTTTTCCATTCATAGTTTACCTCTCCTGAACTCTTATTTTGCTTTTTTCTTTAGTCGAGAAAAGAATAAGGAGAGAAGAACAAAGAGGGATAAAAAGCAAATGCTGCAATGTAGCTTTTTGTTCCTCTGAACTGGGCTCACTCTAGGGAATTTGTTAGATCATTAATTTCTTACAATATGCAGGAGTGTGGGTGAGATCCCCTCCTGGCCTGGCTTCCCATGACACTGGCAATCTACGTAAAACTTAGGAAATCTTTTAAATAAGAGCAGTTTCTGGGACTGGAGAAACCTGAAGGTCTTCCTTTGGCCCAGAGAGCATAATATAGGTCAGTGAGCATGATACAGGTGTGCAATAGCGGGTGAGAAAGGAGGAAGGAGGATTTTATTTGTCATCATTGACAAGAGGTGTAGGTGGTGCTGGGTGTGGGGAGAGAATCACAGGGTCTTCTTTCTCTGGAGACTACATTGAACCCAAATTGAGTCACCTTTCTTCCACTCCCAGGGGTTTTTCCACAGCAATGGTATGGTTTGTTTATGAAGGACAGAAACCATCTCTATTTTAGCCCAGTTTCCAGCCTGAAGGCTAGATTCTGTCCCTCTGAGGGCTGACATGGGTGAGAGTGCAGGGTTAGGACACTCTGCAGGAGTCACCCATGTTCAAATTTCTGAACCCCTGGTGGAGCAGAACCTGCTGCTCTCACCTCAGGGACGTGTGGCACAGCCAGCACCTGGTCCCTGGGCTGGCTCTTGATGCATCCCCACTCACAGAGTGCCCCTTCAGCGTTGCCCATGGTGGGCAGACCGAGGTAGCTCCTGGCATGGGCACAGCAGGCAGACTGCCCTGGAGCCCTGCCGGGAGTCTAGGCAGGGAACTGGGTGAGCTGAATCACCCTGCAATGCCTTGCCCATCGAACTGGTCGTGCCTAACCTGTTTGGGTGCCTAAAGCAGATGGGTTTGGAATCGGTCTCCCATGGAGATTAATTAGGTTCAAGTCCCTGATCTGGTGAATAGTTAATTATCTGTACAAAACTGAAAATCTTCAACCGAGAGGGCTGAAACAGCCAGCAGCCTAATAAGCTCTTGGTGCCTCTGAGAGCCCAGCACCCCGGTCCCCTCTGCAAACCACAGCAAGCACAGCTAATCTGATCCTAAATCCCTTTCATCCTAGGTGAGAGCCCTAACCACAGCCTTGTGGGCTGTCTGCCTGTTTCTCTGCTCTTTCATTTAAAGGAAAGCTGTAAAATAACTCTTTTTCTACATATGGAAATGGGAGTAATTTCTGAAATCCCAGGAATATTTGCAAGGGAGGAAAAATGTTTCCTGCCCAACCACAGCCACAGGTCACAATCTCAACCTTCTGAGACCGAGTACAGGCTCTTTATAATTGCATGTTATACTCAAATGGGTGCACTTTTATGAATGTATTGTAATTTATTTTTTTTTACTTCTAAAGGGTTATTTCAGTGTGAGAGCAACTCCAGAGCTGATGAATATATCTTTGTGTGCAGTTCTCTAAGTACAGTATTTCTGGGTTAACACCCATGAACTTAAAAGCCAGTTGAGATCTTGGAGGAAACTTTATTAAAAATAGTCTATCTGTCTGGAATAAAAGCCCAGAGTTTGCAATGTAAAATAGTTGCTTATGAAAAATGCATCCTTCATAAGTGAAACAACATAATTGTCCTGGCAAAAAGCCAGAAGTTTGGTTTCTTTTCCAAAAGCTGCCAAAAGGCAGACAACAAAAAAACGCCTGTCACATTTTTAATTTCATATTCTGTGTGACTTTGTGAGCAGATTAACTACAGATCAGGAAAAAAACCCTTCCAGCACAGTTCAAAGAAAGCAGCCAGAGTGAGACAAGAGGGAGAGTCCACCTCCAAAGTTTTTGCTCCCTGCTTCAGACGCCCAAGGACTCGGACTGTGTTTGGAGGCCACGTGTGTTCCCAGCCGCAGGCAGTGGTGTCATGCACAGCAGTGAAGACACAGGCGTGTAGTCACTTTCCTGGAGGGTCGTTACTTGGAATTTGCTTTATTGTCCCTTTTCTTGTCATATAACGTTGCTGGAAGTGAGCATCAAGAAGGTGGGTCCTGGGGAGACTGGTGGGAGGCCGAGGCTTCACCTTGATGACCACGGGCTGCTAAAGCATCCTTCCCAGCAGGAAACCTCCTCAGCCTCTCTGCCGTGGTCCTTGGCACAGGGCTGCGGCACATGGCAGTGCTTCAATAGCTCCTGTGTTCACCACAGGCCACATTCTGGTGGCGGTTGCATCACCACTGCTTTTAGCAGAGGGCTGGTAAGGTATTGCTGGTTGTTTCTTATACCCTCGTAGCATTTTATCCAAGAGGCAGGGGGGTTTTAGAGGTGTATAAAGTTACTCCCTGAAGTAAGAACTGTTGTGTGGTTTTCACAGGACAGAGGAAGGGAGAATTTCCTTTTCACTTGGAATAGATTTTTATTCTGGCCAAAATTTGATGTTGTTTTTCTCTTTTGTTGTCTTCTTTGTTGAAAAAAAAATACCCCAGAGATGGAAAGGCTTTTTACAGTGGCAAGTTTTGCAGTTTAGATGCTCTGCATCTTCCTTTTTCACCCTGAAGGAAAAAATACAACCCTGAAATCAGCTCTCTGATGTGCAGACATTTCCTTAGGCCAGGGAATGATGTGAACTCCCATTTCCTGCATCCTGGGGTTGTGTATTATGGGAAAAAGGCACTCAAGTGGGAGGTGGGAATGGGGTTCTCCACCCCATGGGCCTGTGAACACTGTCCAAGTGCAGCACCCTTGGCTGGGGTAAGGCTTGACACCACCTGAAGATTTCTCAGCGACCAGCTTATGTGGCTCCTTGCCCACTGGACTGGTTTGTGGCTCCTGTTTTCAGGAAACTCTATTTAGGGAGCCCAAATGCCTCACTGAGCTCTGTTGTTGCAGACAGTGAGTGCCTGGGAACCAACTGCTGTGCACCTCAGTGCTGCGTGGGTCCTATCCTAGGTGCCTGTGTCTCCTTGGAAAGTGGATTTAGGCTTCAAAAGTGCTTAATGCTACTTGACTCTTCACCAGAACTACTGGCAAAGGCAGTCCCCACCACATGTGACCAGACACACATGATGTAGGAAGTGGAGAAGTCAGTACAAAACCCCTTCTTCTTCCTGACATTCTTAACCAAAGGCAAAATTCAGCCCATTTTGCCCTTGCTTGCAGGTACAGTGAAGGGTACATGAAGGGTCTATTGCAGTTGCTTAATTGTGAATAACTATTGAAAAAAAGATGTTGGTTTCTAGCATCTTGTGTTTCCTGCATATGTTCTTAATCCGCAATTTAATGTTCCCTCTTAGCCATTGCAATTCTATTGAATTAATTGGGATATAATAGCACTATTAATCTTGATTAGTATTTTCCTTTGTTTTACCAGAGTGTGGTGTACAATACGTTAGGAAGTGAGAGTGCATAAATTAATAAAAATTGTAAATAAATAAGGGCATTGCAAAGTCAGCGTGATGGGTAATCTGTGGGAGGGAAATGCTTGCACGACTGGAGAGTGACCCTTGTGAGGAACATCACAGCAAACCAGCTTGTCATCAGCCACAAAGGGTGTAGCTAAGATTTATGACACTGAGGAGGCCCCACAGTATTGTCAAACCAGGGCCAAACAGGGAGGAAGGCCTTAGAGGTAGGTATATTGACCTGGAAATGACCTGCAGGCTGCTACTGTGCTGCTCAGGAGATCACTGTGTGGAGACAGGATCGCTTCTCTTTCAGGGAACACCTTTTCTGTTGTGCATAACAACACTTGCATGGGTTTAAGATGGTCTGGCTTTTAGGATAGGAGTGTGATCTAGGGTGACTGTAGTAATAAAAAAAGCAAAGCAAAAAATTATTTTTCTGAAAGCAGGACTGCAGCAATGTGCCAGAATCCAAGTGTGTGTTATTCTGCATCAGGCTGACAGGTTAGACCTGAACCATAATGCCTCCAGACACCAATCCTGCTTTTCAGAAAGGCTGTTCTATAACAAGTGCCATATCATCTTATTTACTCTCTGCTAAGAAGCACTTTGGTCCTTGGCAATGACGATGGTATCAGAAGGGTAGTAAGAAATCCTTAGATTAACTATATTTTGTATTTCCTAAAATCAAAGTAATGCATTCATTCACTTCCTTTTGTTTTGAGGTATAATTACATGTGCTAAATTGTGCTCAGGAAAGTGATTAAAAGGAATTTGCCCTCCAGAGAAAAAAGGAGGAAAGATTAAAAAGCTTTCTTTTTTTCTTTTCTTTTTTTTTCTTTTTTCTTTTTTTTTTGTTTATTTTTCCTTTTTTCTTTTTTCCTTTCTCTTTCTTTCTTTTCCTCCCTTCCTCCCTCCCTCCCTCCCTCTCTCCCTTCCTTCCTTCATTCCTTCCTTCCTTCCATTAAACAATGTTCTTTTACTTTAAAGAGGGGTGCATTAAATTGCAGTGCTGGAGACATGAAGGAAAATTAAATAGGAAATCTATTTTAAAGGGAAGCTGAAACTGATGATGAGAAAAGTTGATGGGAAAAAAACCACAGAGGAGGTAAGTGGAATCACACTCCAGTCTGACTTGTTGGAGGCCTTACAGCCCTTTCCTCTGAGATGAAAGCATGTCATTGTGCGGGAGAAGGACTGCGAGGCGAAGGTCAACCTTATAATAATGAATTAAATTTCAAAAGAAGGTTTGAAATACACTAGTGTATGTTTGGATGTTAATTGCAACGCAAGACTGGTGCTATTGAAGTATTAGCAACCTAGAAAATTCCCATAATAATGCTATTCAGACAATCCTGAGGTACTTCAATATTTTTTGTAGCTATTGTGCCAGTGCGACTGGCATGGTCTTGTTTCTCTTGCAATACATGACAAAATGGACTCTAAGTGTATGTTAAATTTAATTTTAATAAAGGAAGAGAGAATTAGCAAAATGGCAGACTCTTGCCTGATTTGTACATCCCACTGTGGTAGGAACTACTTTGTCAATCCTCTGAATCAAGTGACCCTCTGCTCAGATGTGTAATGTGTGAAATCTGATTTGCTTCTGAAGAAGAAAGGGAATCATCTTGCTCATACTCAGGATTCAGGTTCCAACCATAAAGATTGAAACTCAATGTTTTCACAAGGTAAAAGCATTGATTTCCAGCAGGGCTTTGGTGAAACCTGGTACAATGCATGAGTGTGAGTGTTGTGTTTCTTTGAAGATTCTCAGTCCCCAACAAAGAATCCTAAACAGACTTCGCATGTGCATTTGGATCTTCTTCTGCTGTGAACAGTTCCTTCTGAGCTTAGGATGCCACCCATTACTTGTACCTTGTCTGAATCTGTACAGGTACTCTGGAAAGTTTGAAAACATATTTATACTTTTGGAGTAAAAGTTGTCTGTGGTAATACTGCTCCAAGTTGCCTGCTTTGGAAAGTCCTCTCACCAGTTTTTGCTCAAAAGGTGCTCATTCTTACCTCAGTGAGGATTCTGGAAACCTAATGTATGGGAATGTGATTTACATCTCTGAGCAGCAAGTGCTTTGAGTGTCAGCTCCACACAAAGTGAAATCTCTGCAGAGTAAATTGAGTCATAAGATTTGGCAAGGTGGATGTGTAAAATGAAAGATTAACATTTGGGAAGATGTATTCATTCCTGCAGTATATGCCTAGAAGTCTAAGGAATGGTATGAACTTTAAAATCAAGATTGAGAGAGTGGTTAATTTTTTCAGTAGTGATCATCACTGTATAATCACTACAAAAAAATTTATTGCATGCCTATTTTTCAGTTTTCACCATTTCATTCAACCAGAAGATCACATTCCAACATCAATCTTATACAACAGAGCAATATGAGGATGTGAGAAAAAATACACCTGAAAACCAAATCTAACATGAAATACTGAGTATTTCACTACCAATTAATAGAACTGTACTGTGGTATTTTTTCTTCCTTTGGCAATATATATATCTTCTAAGAATATCTGCTGTTTCACATTTTGTAGTGTGAAGTACAAAGATCACTCCTCATCTTCTAACAAATCTCCAAGAAAATCAGTGGAATTAAGTTAATTATATGCACATGAACAAATTAGTGCCATTCGTGTGTTCAGAAAGAGCTTGTCTCCACGGAAAAATTTCCCAAAGCATATAGTGCTGAATAAGCTGTTTATATTCCTTAGCATGCTTTGAACTCAGGCTAACATTTTTGAGTAAAATTCACTTGTATTTTGGAGCACAGTTTGCACATAAGAAGATATTCTGGGATGCTAATTGTGAAATTGTTTATTTGGCCTGGAGACAGGCTAAAGGTTTCTCTGTAATGTTTTCATAATGTCAAAAACTAAAGAGAGAGTGAATGTTATTTACTTCCATTAAGGTGTGTTTTATGCAGCCAAAAAGGGCTTCCTTTTGAAAGAAGAATCATGCCTCAACATATTTAGTGCAATTCTTTGAGTTTTGAAAGCACATCACTTTAGGAGAGATTTTGGGAACTCAGTTGATTTATTATATAAAGGAGAAGGTTAAGGAGTGGTTTCATCACAGTTTACTCAGAGAAAGTATCTGGTAATATGGGGGTTTTTTACTAGCTAATGGACAAGGCATTAACAGGAACCAAGTGGCTGAAACTTGAAGCTAGGCATACTCAGACAGAAAGCACATTAAACTGTTTTAACAGTTATTGAAACTATTACCCCCTGGAAGATTTTGCCAAGGCATGATAGATTTATTATCACTTACATTTAAGTGTGGTATTAATAACACTGAAATGAGCTATGGAACTGCTTGCCAAAGGATGTGAAGGTTGCTAAAGCTTTCCATGGATCTCACAGGCATTTGGACAAATTCATGGCAGATAAATTAATTGAGAACAGTCAAACTCCCAAAAAGGCTCCAGCTCTGACTCAGGAGATCCCTGAACCACAGGGACTCTTGGCCATGAGGGCAAGAAATACATGGCCTGGTTTGCATCCATCTGGCTGGACTCCATACCTTTTTCTTCCCAAAACAGGGAAGGCTTGTCCATAATCACCACCTGGGCAAGTTCTCTGGCCTGTCTGTCTCCCAGACAGTGCCTCAGCATTACTTGGAAGAGCTGGTCAAGGCCAAAACTTACCCAAGGAGAGTGCTAAAAGTCAAGTGGTGTGAGTGATTTCGGGTGGCATTGGAGCCAACATCCCAGTTATCATCTCCCTGGTACTGGTATAGCCAAAAATTCCATGCCTGCTTCTAGTGGGGTTTGTGGAGGACAACTGGGAAAAGCCAAATATCTGGCCTGGAAACTTAAATTCACTACAGAGAGTCTGCAATTCTTCTGGAAAACCAGCAACTGTTTGCATGCTGGGGGAGATTCCAACCACCACTTCAGTTCAGCCAAGCAGGCCATGGGAACCCTGGGGTACATGTCCATGGCCTTTGTGCCACTGGCAGCCAGGAAAATGCCCACAGGTATCCCTTCAGTCCTTGAAAACCCATGGCTATAGGGACTTATTGGGTTATTGCTGTGATGTCTTTGGAGAGGCTGCACTGTCCAGGTACACCAGAAAAATCTGCTTTGATGAGGACCCCACGTAACCAAAAGCTACTCAGCATAGAAAGGACTGTGCATTGTTAAGATTACGATTTTTCACATATAATGAAAAAATGGTCTTAACAGTATGTAGAAAATTGCACAAATAAGGAGTATGAAAACTTGGTCAACAAGTACCTGGTTTTTTATAAGCCCCATGCTATTATATACTTTTAAGAGTTTAAGTCCTTTTGTGTTATCTCAGGTATGTGCTTCAGGGATGGATAAAGAGAAAAAATTGAAAAGAAAGCATTGACAGTAAAGAATACTAAAATGTTCTTTAAAAAAGAGCACTAAAAAATGATGCTCTTTGATAAATTTTGGGCTAAGAAATCATAATGAAAGGACAAGGATGCATGATTACCTCGCTTTTGGAGAAAGATCTAAAGAAGTTATCAGTCTTCTTTGAAATAACAGCCATAATACTCTCCATTGCAGTTTGGGGGTCTCCCTCATCAGCCTTCTCCAACAAATAAATGCAGGAAAAAAGGACGTCTTAAATGCAATCCTTTAAACAGAGGGTCTTTTGTTTTATGGCTGTGCAAAAAGACTTCAAACAAGCCATTTCAAAGTGAGTTCTTGTTTAATGCTTTGAAGTAATCATTGTTCTCAGATATTCTAGATTATCTGAATGCCTCTTTGGTTTGAATATTGCTTAAGTGATACCTTTTATTATTTGAATTTATAGGATTTCCATTTTTACACACAGTGATGCACATCGTAGATGTTTTCCGTTGTGGAAGGAATAAAACAGACAATGAATAATTTTTTTTTTATTATACTGCACACCAGCAGTCGTGATGACTAAAGCCTCATCTCATTTTGCTTTGAAAGTCCCCTACCTTTAGGTCACAGATATTATATCGCCAATTTTGTTTCAACTTCACTGATAAGACTGCAGGATCCAGTGTGTAATAATTAGTCCTGTTAACACATATCAACATCATTTCTCATCTTGGCATTACTAAGAGAACAAGGAGAAATGGTGTGGAATAAAAATATCTGCTGGAATTGACACTGGCTGCTAGGAACCAGATTCTTTCAGAGGAATGAATTTAAAATGCCATTTCCAGCAGTTCACAGAAAGATATAGGCTATTTTCTAATGTGTTCTGTATCACAGGCTGATAAAATTCAGTACAATTAAAAGTCTCAATTAAAAACCATCTACTTTCAGAAATAAAGACAGCACTCAGCCCTTTATTCCAAATCTCTACCGCTTTCATCACGACACATTACAAGGCTTACTCTAATCTTTTAAGGAGAGCCACCAACTATTTAAGGTTCTCATGGGAACTACTAAAGACTAATAATGACTAAGCTAATTTCTCTGACAGCTGACTTTGATCATTTTGAAATATATTGCCATCAAATATGCCCAACCGCCACATGCTTAGTTAAAAGGATGTTTTCTTCTAGATCTGTCATAGGTGACAGTCAAAAGATTGAGTGCAAGTAATTCTGCTTCACTGACAATATGCATTCAAACAACATTTTCTTTCATAAAGAATAAAAAAAGTATTTACAAACTTTGCAGTCAATTATTTGCCCATGGCTTACGTGCATCAGCGTGTGATCTGGATGCAGGTGGAATATATCAGTGGATCTTGGTGTCAAATAGTAACTTAGCCATTATGTTTAGTTCACTTCACTGACATCATCACTTTTTATGACCAAAGCCTTACCCAGAAAGCGTTGAGCATTTTCTGTGTTTGTCCAGAGTTTCCAGAAGTTAAGTGATAAGCTTGGAGTTAAAAGGCAATAGATCTATCGGGTCTGCCATGTGTCCAGAAGCCTTCTTCATGTCCGTGGTGTGTGCACAAGTCTGATGTTTTTGGAAAGCACTGCACTTTACTGTGCCAGCACAGCCCTGTTGCAGTGGGTTTGAGCAATGGGTCTCACTCCCACTGTGCTGGACGGATTTATTGCACATCTGGGCCTTGGTTGTACACTACAGGTACAGTAAACTTGCAATTCTGGGGAGAGCTAGACTTGCATGATATGTCTGTAGCTGTTTGATGTGTAGTCATCAAGAAATATGTTCAGACCAGCTCGAGGGACCAGGTTGGCATTCCCACCACAGTAACTGCAGACTTCCTGGATGTGTGGACATATATTTTTATCTCGAGAAATCTCAGATGTGGATGTGTCAATGCAGACTTAAGGGATGACAGGAAGAATCATGAACTTATTTGTTGCTGCATAACATGAGCGAAGTGATGTGTGAATTGAAAAAGAATTGTTTCTCTATACTCTATAGAGGACCTGAATAAAAATGGTACAAACCTCTTGTAGGACAGTGGGATTCAGTTTTAACATTATACAAATTCAGAAAATCCTTAGTTGAGATTCTAATTCTGTGGTTTACCAGCCCTCAAAATTCATTACACATCAACAGAAGTCGCTTTCCGCCCACCTTCTTTCTTGGCATTCACTGAGAGCTAATGTATGTTACTGCATTTCCTAGCAGCATTTCATGGACTTTTTGTAAAAAACTTTCTTAGTTATGGCTGCATAAATAGACTGGGGAGACAGGCTGGCAAATGCAGCACAGCTTTCCTCTGAGAACTTCATCTGCAGTCCTAAAATCATGCCAGCACCTGCCTGTTTTGGTGAAGTTCTCTGTAATAACCAAAACGTGTTGTTCAGGCCCTTCAGGTCCAAGTGGTAAAAGCAGTGTAGGAAGGTAGTCTGGGAAGATTCCATGCTGTCTTTCAAGTCTTTATGGTTTTTACCTTTCAGATATGATTTGAAATGGAGTTCCGGATATCTCCTAGACACTGGAAAGCATAAAGACACTATTTTTTCACTTATTTCTGATAAATTACCTACTCTGTCCCTTCCAGACAAAGACTGAGATTATGCCATTGTGGTTCATGTCTGCAAGTTCCAATTGAATATTTAGTATGATGATGAGTATGTTCAGGTGATGATGTATATGTCCAGGGGATGATTAAAAAAAAAAGCCATTTTTTTCCGATCTTTCAGCAAGAAAGGCAGGCATGGAACAGTACAGATATTACCTAGAGGCCAGCTCCTATAGAAGTCTGTGAGAGCCTCTTTCAACAGAATACATGAATGCAGAAAGCGAGGGTCAGGTTTCTCTGGGGAGAAGTCCTGGAATTCTGATGAGAGATCCTGGTTTAGCTAAGGAAGAAATTAAGTCAGGGAAGACAAACATTTGTGTTTATTCCTGCAAGAAAATAAATGCCTGTTATATTCTGAAGGACGAGGTGGGTGTCTCAGCATCTTAATAAGCTGCATGCTTGCAGCTTTTGTGTCCTTTTGTGTTGTCCTTGGGTAAAATAATTAATTGTGTATGGAGCAAACCTTCTATTTCCCACCATTTATTAGATGTGGTGACTGTTAAGGTGTAATGTAGAAAGATCCCACCTTCAGGGAGCTGCCCAGAGGGTCCTTGGAGGCCACCGGAGGAGCTGGTGGGTTGTTGTGGGTGCACAGATGGCTTGCTCATCATTCTCCATCTGTTTATCCATCATTCTCCTGCCCTTTGGGAGAATAGAGTTGTCTGACACTAACAAGCCATGTCCAAAAGTCTTGGTTAGGACACACTACAGAAATGCAAAAAACTGTTACTGTCAAATAATTCCTGAAACAACTAAGATTCTAAACTATTTGTTTGTCTGTACTAAAGATGGGAAGGTCACTGCTTTTGGTTGGGCAGTGTACATTTGGTGAAGGTTAATCCTATGTCCAGCAGGCATTTTTACTCCTTCCCTCCAATTCCAGTAGTCACTAAAATCTGCCTTGGTGGCAAGTTTTAGGAAAAATTCTGATTTTCACATGCTCAACAGACACTCATTTGAACTTCTTAATTTGCACACCAAATGATGTATCTGCACAGAGCATGATCCAGTGCAGGGAAGTTCAGGACCATCCTGGCAATGGCAGTGCACTGCCAGGTCTGAGACCACAGGGCTTGGCCTCTCTGTGTCCCTGAATCCTGCTGATCCCAGGCAGTAGGGATGTTGCTGCCTGAACTGAATTGAAAGAGAAGTAGAGAGAGATGAATGGGATGGTGAGACATGAGGGATAGAAAGGGTGGACAATAAGGGAGAACTGGAAATGCATAGCAAAGAAACTGGACATGGGGAACTGAGAATGGCAGAGCAATGAGATGAGTGGGATGGAGAGAAATAGGGATACAGCTGGCAGGATGAGGATATTGGGACTTCAGTGGGGGGAGAAATGATATGACAAGGGCTGGGAATAGGTACAGTTTTGAGTTGAAAGGACAGAAAACCTCAAGTGTGGAATAGATGTGAAGGAGAGGGTGTGAGAGCATAGTCACCAAACACGGCTGAAGTCTCCTCCTTCAGGCTGTTCTTAGTTGGGGGTGGCAGCCTGAACCACTGCCAGTGACTCCAGTGGTGGGGGAACAACTCTGGCACAACATTCATCTTCCCTTTAGAAAAATGAACAGGCAGATCTCCTCCTGGAATTTAAATGCATAGATGTCTTTTGTTGAACGACTGCTACTGAGGTTGCAGAGTTAGTCACTCAAAAACCAAGGCTAGCTGTGCAGTTTGGGTTCACTTTATTTGGAGATGGACATGTGAGTAAATGAAAAGTGTCTCCATATTTGGGCAGCCCTAACTCTGACATTTCCTAATCTCTGTGTTTTTGGTTTTGCTTTTCCTGTGAAAACTCTCCAGAAACTTTTACAAATAAAGACTTGAGTTTTGCTTCCTGTTTTTCCCCCAAGAATTTAGATAGGAAAAAAAAAGAAAGAAGATATTTTTAATGCAAGGCAGGTACTTTCAGAATGAATAGAGCAGGAATTGTTACACTAACACTGAAGACAACACTATTATTGCTTAACTTTAATTCTTAAAACTGTATCAAAATGAACAGGCAATCTTAATTCTGCCATTCTCTACACAGTGTACTTGACTGCTGCCTTTACAAAATATTTTTAGCACGGTTTTGTGTAGGTGACTGCGTGTGTGTAAGAGAAGGATATGTCATCTTTTTTCATCAGCCCACTCATCCATACGCTGGGATGAAAACCCAGCGTGTTTGTCTGTGTACAAGTATGTCTGTCTGCATAAATTAAAGGGTTTGCATCTGAATCAAGCAATGTGTTCCTGCAGCAGACAGAGCTGCCTTTCTCCCCCAGGGCTGTTGAGTCTGTTCCTTGTTCTGAACTGTGCAGCCAAGAGGCAGCAGTGGTGCTTCTATCCCTTACACACCATGAAACATATTTTTTAACAACCCAGAACAAAGCTGTGGAGCCAAAGATATGGAGCCAAACCCAACTTCAGCCCCGGTTACCTGGAATCTGTCCATTGACCTTAATAGGACTGTGATTAGATTCAGCTATAAACAGTTCAAAAAGAGATAATGTAGATGCTTATTTTGTTTTCCATTGAACTGCTCCATGTGTTGCACTTAGCCACGTTTCCTTAGCATCACGTTCACCCTCCAGTTGGCAGGTACCTTTATTTAACTTTTACCTGCCAGCTTTGCAGTCATCCTGTCTTTGTGTTGGCCTGTATGTTGGAAGGCTGAAACAAGACTCTGGCTACACTGGTGCTTGTAGGAGAGATCTTTCCCTCTTGCAGGAGAGATCTTTCCCTCTTTCTTTCCATCTTTCTTTTTCTCTATACCAGTCATCTGTGGTCTGAGCTGCCTGTGTGAGCTGAACTTTGCTTTGGAGCTGCAGCTTTTCACAGATGTTGGAGGAGCATCCTCTTGTGAAGGTAGTAGAACAAGGCACAGTTAAGGATGAAAAATATCTGTTTCTAGGGATAAAAATCTGAGAGAAAGCCCTCAAGGAGTCAGAATGGAGGAGTGTATTTTCAGCATGCGGTTCTTGGCAGCTCTGCAGCCTCGGGACACGTGCATGAGAGGAAAGGCCACAGAGTGTCAGAGCTCAGCTCTGTGGGGATGCCAAAACTTGGGTACTTTTGTGATTTCAGAGACATCAATCCCCACTGACTGTCCCTGGAGGTGTGGCAACAGCAGGGTCGGGCAGCCCCAACTCCAAGCCCCCATGCCCAACTCTGACCTCCAAACTTGTAGAGCTGCAGCTTGGTTTGGGCAAGGGTGGGTTGAGCAAAGGATGTTGGAGGCTCTTGCTAAAAAGGTTCTTTGGGGTTTTTTTGCTACTCATCTGCACAGAGGGCCTCAGACAGTAATCAGCAGCCTGCTTACCTGGGGTTTGGCCATGCCTTTTCCAGCACCTGGAATTGCCAGGTGAGTTCCCATCCCAACACTCAGCAGCCTGCCTTAGGGACAATCCTTGGAGTTGCCTTCAGTGGAGCTGAAGAGTACCTATGTGCCACAGAAGTCAATGCATCCAAAGCAATTCTTCTTCCCTGTTCTTTTCACTGGGAAGGCAGTGAATTGCTCTAGGTTTGGAAAAGTGAAGTTTTAAACTTCCTGGGCTACAGCTATTTCTGCAAATTGTGTTAGTCAGCCAAGCTTCAGAGCATTAGACTTATTGACTTGGTATCACCTTTTACAAAATACCTATTTTCTTGATAGGTCAAGCACCAGCAATTCCCTTAGTTCCATAAAGAACATGAAAGAATGGGTTTTGATGCCTCAGGGAACTTGCAGTGTGTAGTGTTTTAAGGGAGAGATGCTCACTTCATGCAGTGCTTTGGATTATTGTTCTTGAATATCCTGTTTCACATTATTTACTGCTGCAGATTTTTTTAAAATTGTCTCTTTCCCAGGCAATAAAACATGTTGCTGTAACACAGACACAGATCAAAAGAAGAAGGACTGCTTCTTCCTTAGGCATATTTTGGCTCTGCTGATTTGGCTTCTTGGTGGCCTCTGGCTCTGCCAGCGTGGGGCCAACAGAGAGTCCAGACCCGCACACCACGGGGAGCATGGCTCCCATGCACCACTGCCACACGGCCCCATGCACCACTGCTCGCTCCTGTTTCTGGTTATCTCTCATCGACCCCAAGGCAGAGGAAGGTACACTGCTACTTTCTGAGCAAGATTTCAAGGTAGGCATGTGTGACTTGGATTGTGAATAAGAGGCACGGTGCGGTCTGGCTTTCTGGTGCAGTTGTATCGACTGAAGAGCACTTATCCTCATCATCGCCTGTGCACAAACATATTTTAGCCCCATGTGCAGGCTCTTGACTTGCACAATACAAGGAAAAGTGATGCCAGAACATAAATTAAGAAGCATGAATGGGTGAAACACAATGGAGCTTATTTTGTGCTAATAGTTTAGCAAAGGCATTCAGACACTTCTAAAGTTAGCACATTGTGCTGCCAAGAGAAACAGTGCAGCAGGGGAAAAATACCTCCCTGGATAGCTGTCTACCAGCAGATATGTCCTGTTTTTCATCCCAGACAAATACAGTGTGTCTCTGCCAAGTAAACTCTTTGGTTTTCTTTGCCTTATGTGGGATAAATACTTCCCCCCTCTTCCAAAGTTAGTATAGTAATTAGTGAAAAATCAAAGCTGTACCTGATAATAATGTGGTGCTTTATCTCTAGTATAGACTTTCAATCACAGAAATTACTTTGTCTCATCAATTAGCTGGAACCTTGCTTAGCCTGTAATAGGGACTGACAAATTCACATATGGCTTCTGATGGCTCTTCCCAGCACTCCTAATAGCTTTAGTTAGCATTATATCAGCAAAGGTAGCATTATATCTGCAAAGCAGAGCCATATAAAAACACAACAGGTTTGGCAAATGAGCATTTTGTAAGCAAAAATGTGGTTCAAAGATACTTTTCTTCACAGTAAGAACTGGGAAGTTAGGAAAACCCATGTTTGGGAAGTTAAGCAAACCCAGCTTGATTTGAGCTTCCCTGTGTTTGTTTTATAATACAACTGCAAACATGAGATTATGTAATTAAAGACCTTATCAAGTACATATGCAAAACTAGACTAAATAAAGGACACTTTAGCAATCTTATTTCTGGTACTTCTCAACACATGAGGGCCTGGCTCTGTAGTTTCAATATTCGTGCAATCAAATTTTTGTATGTAATGCACAGTACTAAATGTCACCCAGGTAACGATGCCAGATGCTGAAATAGGAAGGGATCTCAACTGAGCACTGCGTATTTGTCAGTAGCTACAGCAGCAGTCTTTGCTATTTTCCTATCCCAAGGGCCAAAGGTTGGCTGGGTCCTGTTGAACATGCACCCCGCATAGCCGTCCTCAGGGTTCCTTGTCCTCTCTGGTGTGGAGATCCTCACTGCAGGAGCTGGTGGTACAGCGCCTTGTGTGCCTGGCTCCCAGCCCATTTGCAGAGGGGACAGTCTGATGGGTGGCTGAAAGAGTCACAGCAGGGACAGGTTGGTAGTTGTTAATGATTTTATTGCTAATAATAAGCACACTGCCTCAGATCAAGTCTGGGATCCCACAGTGATGTGAGCAAGACGGAGCCACCACACTGGGGATGATGGGGCTGGATCTGAGCCCTGGGCCTAGAGCTGCGCCCGGGCGCTGGGGCTGAGCCTGGGGCCTAGAGCTGAGCCGTGGGGCTGCGGCTGAGCCTTGGGCCTCGGGCTGAGCCCTGGGCCGGGCGCTGGGCCCTGGGGCGGGGGCTGGGCCCTGGGCCTAGGGCTGAGCCTGGGGCCTAGAGCTGAGCCGTGGGGCTGCGGCTGAGCCTTGGGCCTCGGGCTGAGCCCTGGGCCGGGCGCTGGGCCCTGGGGCGGGGGCTGGGCCCTGGGCCTAGGGCTGAGCCTGGGGCCTAGAGCTGAGCCGTGGGGCTGCGGCTGAGCCTTGGGCCTCGGGCTGAGCCCTGGGCCGGGCGCTGGGCCCTGGGGCGGGGGCTGGGCCCTGGGCCTAGGGCTGAGCCTGGGGCCTAGAGCTGAGCCGTGGGGCTGCGGCTGAGCCTTGGGCCTCGGGCTGAGCCCTGGGCCGGGCGCTGGGCCCTGGGGCTGGGGCTGAGCCCTAGGGCTGGGGCTGAACCTGAGCCCTGGGGCGGGGGCTGAGCCCCTTGCCTGGAGCTTGCCAATGCTGTGTCAGAGGTGCGGGTACTAACAGGGCCTCCAGGACAGCCCTCCTTGCCTGCATAAGCCACCAGTGGTTGAGAGCAAGGCTGAGCTTGGGTCCAGGCCTGCCGAATGTGGAGGAGATGCCATCACTCACTAAACTCCTCCTTGCAACCCCCCAGGCATCCAGCTGAGCAGCTCTTGCTTCACGGGCTGCCTGCAGGCACCCACAGCCTTGGAGGTGCATCAGTACCTCCAAGGTGGTGGTGGATTAAGTTCTTCTTCCAAGCAGCCTAGAAGCATGCAGGGAATGAGGCATGTGCAGAGCCTCTGCAGAAACAGGCTCTGTGCTGGCAACGTGCCCCTTTTACCTTTAGTCTAGGGTTGCCATTTCAGCATATAAATCAGAGAAAGTTTTAGCAGTGGATTAACTTGATATAAACCACATAGCATTCCTCCTCCGCCAACATGTCCAGTCTGTAATTTATGTTCTTCTTTTTTTTGATAGATTTCTTTTCTGAGAACAATTTGCATCATCATTCATTTTAAAGATAGATTGTTTTGCAGTGTTTGATAGATCAACCCCAGCTTTTGGAAAGCTGGCATCCAGATGTACAACTTGCAAAAAAAATACACTCTTGTTAAAAGGAGCAGTGGTGGTATGAGATCACCTTATATGGCCCTTGCTATCTTCCCCTGTGAGTTGAGAATTGATTTCTTTTGCGATGAAAATTCCTCAAAGCAATCCTTTATCACTTGTATAAGAAGCACAAAATGGGAAAGTACAAGCCAGTGCATTCAGAGAGAGGAATTATTAACGATAATGTTAATTTAATGGCACAACAGCAGGGATAAATCTGGCTTGTGGACTCTGAAGTTAAGGTTCGGGAAACAGCAATCTTTGCTTAAAGATACAACCCTAAAATTAATCAGGATGAGTAATATGATAATACATGAACAGCAGTGTTTAGAAACTCCTAGGGGTTTCAAGGCTCTGTTGAACCAAGTACACATCCTAATAGACTGCCCTGCCACAGAGACTTTACAGTCTTGTGAGTCAAGGCTGATAAACAGTGGGATAAAGAAAGGATTAATATGCTCATTTTGCAAACAGGGAATGAAGCCACAGCATGATTAGAACCTAAAATTTTAAAAAGTGTGCAGGCTTTGCTCTCTGATGCTGTGCTTGGTGGAGGCCTGTGCCAAGCCAGCGAAAAATTGGCTTCTGAATGGCTGCATGGAAGAAGTGCCAAAGGATGGGATCTGCTGAAAACAGAGGTCATAGTGCATGGGAGGTGCGATTCATCCTCAGGGAAACAGTGAGAGGAGGGATAGAGGAAAGGAAGGATGTAAGGACGGAGGGATAGAGGAATGAGGGCATGTCTGAGAACACCTCAGTGCTTTCTGCTGTTTTTAAGGGCTCTTACTCAGCCTCTTTGCTCTCAATAACTTATTTTTTCTTCACACTCAAGGTGCCAAATACTTGAGAATATTTGCTCTGACATGCTGAATATGGTCTAGTGGTTGGGTTTCATGTTTACTGTGTTCCTCAACAAAACTCTGAAAACAGCAAGAATCATTTGGGGAGCAAATGGTCCATGGGTATCACTGAGGCAGTTGAGAGGTAGGCAGGCTACAGCTCCTGCCTGTCCTGCCTGGTGCATTTGCATCAGCAGCCACAGGAACACGGGAGTTCAGGTTTGCCTGTGCAATGCAGGAAGAAATGTTTGCCAGCTTTTTTGCCAGCCTCTTATCCTCTCACATGTTCCTTTCCAAAATGCCACCTCTAATAAGGGACTGCTGGGCATTAGTAAGAAATAAATGCAGAGATGGGTTTAGCAGAGGAGGTTAAGGATGCCATGGGCACCCCACCTCCCATCCCCATCGGAAGTGATGGGATCTGTTGTGTAACAGAGCTGTGCCCACGCTGCTGTGGAAGCTGCCACAGTGCCAGGTTTTTCACATCCTCCCTCGGGAAATGGCTGGGGAGGTGCTGATGCTGTTCCCAGCAGCTGATTATCAGATATCAACTAGAGTGAGAGCTGCTCAGTTGTAATGCCATATGTGCATGGTAAAATCCTAGCCTAAAGCAATCCAAGAGCAGGTGAATCCTGCGGGCGGATGGATTCCTGCTTGAGCTTTATCCTTTCAAGCTGCCAGCATTGGCCAGGGGCTTCCTGGCACCGTGGAATCTACTTCCCAGAAGCCACTGTCCCACCAGGCCACTGCTTGATTTGAAATTCAGTCGTTTCTGCAAGTAAAATACATGAAAATCAGGCAGGGAAAGATGACTAAATGTCACAATGAAGTGAAAATGGACCTCAACTGTTCTCAGATGGTGAAGGGGATCTCTGTTTTTCCTGGTGCTGCACAGTACTACAGGGAAAGGCAGTAAAAACTGAAGTCTCATAGAAGGCCAAAGTTGCCCAGAGTAGAATAGATAAGCTGGGCCCTCTTTCAGGGGGATGCCTTGATGTTAGTTATATTTATTTTTTCTGACATCAAAATAGAAGGAGATTTCTCTTCCTGGCTAAAGAATCCAGTAGCCCAAATTAATCTGTCCTCTTTGGACTGAATTACTTAAGCACATTACACTGCAAAGCACTAAACTTTCCCAAAACTCATTTTTAGACATAAACAGTGCTTAATATTGTGTTCTGTTGCTGTGAGACCTTCCTCTACATTTCTGCATAGCTCTTAATTTTCTTAGATGCTGCCTTCCTATATTTATGTTTATTAGGGCACAAATAAAACATATCTTCTTTGGAAAGCATGTTGCAAGTTTGCAGACTTCTGTCTTCACCTTTTAATGTGCTTTTCTGCTTAGAAAAAATGACATACTTGAAAAATGTAAATTGGACATCTTTTAGACTTACAGAAGGAAATATATTTTTAAAATAGATTTGTGTCTCTTTCAAAACCTTTGAGGTGAGTTATTCATCTGAGATTGAGATGTATTATGTCTTACCATCAATAAATATGTCTGTTTAAGTGAGAAGCAGGGCCATGTTTTCTCAAAGCTATGTTTTCACGTTGCTTTGTTTTATAGCTGGAAGTTACTTCTGAGACTGCTCCAGGTTTAAAATTTGCTTATTTCTTGAGTACAATTGAATAACATAATTTTGACCTTTCAGCTTGTAGAGAAACATTTATATACAGGTTGCATATTTTCACTGATCTGGAAACAGAGGGGCTTTAATTAGACTCTCTATAGCAGACACTCATGAATGAAAATGAAAGTAAAAAACCTCATTTTACATGTTGAGTTCTGATACCAAATGGAAGAACAACAAAGCTCCTCTGTGCACCTCCCTGAAGGTCGCTTTTTACGGTCTGCTGCTCTTGTGTCTGTGCACACACGTTTGTGTGTGATCAACTCTTTCATTTTCCCCAACATCCTTTTTTCTAGGTCAGATGCCAGCTGTGATGAGCAGAGACGCTCCCATTGTCTACCATAAGTCAGTGCCTGGGGAAGGGCAGGAGATGGGACGGTATCTGAGTGCATCTCTTTTCTCTCTGATTAGAGCAGCTAATCAGGCAAATGGAAGGAATTCAGATGAAGAAAGTGATTGAGGCCCAGTTGCTCCAAGGCGTGTAAGCATGTTTTCCAAACCTTTGAGAATCTTGACACTTCTCTGCTCACAGCAAAGGGAAAGGGAGGGATTGTGACTGTAGATGCATCTAAGGATGATGGTCCCTTGCTGATGCCCTCCCTTTAATCCCTCAGGCCAACCCATTGTGGTTGGTGTGCCAGCGGTGTCTGTGACCCACTGGAGGTGCCTGCAAGGTGCTTTTGAATGTAGGTGCTGTTCAAGGAGGGCATGACTTGTCTGCAAGAAAACACAAATGCTACAGTACTGCAGACCACTGGGCTGTTGCAGATGGCTTTGGGAGGGAGTAGAGAGGCCTGATGGTGAAGTGACAGACAAAAACGTTTTCCCTTCTCAGCCTCATATCTCTAAAAGTAAGTCCAAGAGAAACCAGATCCTGGTATCCAGGGGACTTTGGCTGCATCAACACTAGTGAATCAAGCCTTGCCAGAGCCTGGCCTCTGCCGTGAGTTACACTGTCCTGGTCTAAGCTATGAACCTCACCTCACATCCAGAAGTGGAGAGCTCAATCCAGACTGCTTTTGGGAATTATGCCTACTTTTTGCTCCTGAGCAGCATGTGGGAAAGCAGTAGCACTTTCAGACAAAAGCCTGCCAAAAAAAAATTGAATTCCCATGTCCAGTCTGGTGCCCTGGCATTTTTAATTTACTAGAATGCTGCACCTCATGCCTCCAACTGCTTAATCTGGGTCTATAACATCCTTTAAAAGGAATATGGTTTATTTTGAATGTACGTCAAACCAGGATGTTGAGTGGGACTAGCAACCTTTCCAAAACACCTTAGGTTTTAGAATTAAGGATGCATGTTTGGCCCTTAGCACACCGTTTTCAAGAGCTCCAGAGAATGTGCCTGCCAAAGAACTCATGCTTACTACATGCAGTGTATTTACTTGCATGTATGGAGTGTGTAGGCTGTGAGCATTATATCTGAGATACAAGATTTTCTTTTAGCTTGGCCCTTAATTTCCAGTGGAAGAACACCAAGGGTACTGAGCCAGACTGATTGTTTTGTCTCAGCCTGAACTCTTAAGATTTATCACTGCTATGGGAACCTTGATAACAGGACGGATACTCAACAGTATCCTGCAGCAATCCTCATGCCTCCTTGTGCTGTAGCCTGAGACAGTGAGAGGGTGCAGAGGAGCTTCCTGGCATTTCATGGCGGTGGGAGCCACAATCCCATGACACGACTGCCAGCTCTCTATGCAGGCAGCAGTGATAACACAAAATGAACTTTTCCCCTCTCTCACCATTGCATGTGGATTGATGGGGTTTGGTAGACAATAGAAGGAGCACTGATGACTCCTTCTGCTCTTGGTGCAAGGCTGGATCATGAGCTGATATAACACTGGCATGAGAGTCCTGTGCTGCTATCTGTCCTGGTTCTGGAGCCTGTGCTTTTGGCATCACCCCAATGGGACTATTTTAGCAAGAGTCTTTAGCCATCTTCTTGGTAATATTTCTGGCCTCTGGGTGGTTTGGCTCTCTGACCCTGCTAGGTGACCTAGCAGGAGGTGTGCTCCACAAAGAACAGTGATATTACTTAAAAAGGGAAAGAGAAGGAAACTTCATGTAGCAGCTCCTCTTTAACAGAAAAAAAGAGGATGAAGAAAGGGGTAGCTGGAAAATTTCTGGTTTTATTCTGTGTGTATACAGGACTATGTAAACATAACTGAGGTGATTAACAATGATAGGAGTGATATTTATTTGGATATTCCTGAAACTTCATTACTGTCTAAGATGTCCTTTGTGAGAGATTTCTAAGATCAGTTGCTGGTGACAGACAGCATTTGTGCACCGAGACGATGATGGAGAAAGTGAATGTTATCTCTGGCTAACAGGAAGGATATTTGCTCCCTGTCAGGGACTTGATGCTCTGTGTATTGGTAAAAGGCTGGGTAAATATTTATGGGGTTCCCACAGGTGGATGACATTTGAGATTCAACAATACAAAGTGTTAGACAGCCTCACATGGGATGGACCAGCCAGGATAGGGTGTGATGAACAGACTGGGAAATCACAGTCTCCTAAATCATTTTGTCAGTTCTGCTTTTTTTTTAGTAACAAACCAGAACAAACTGTGCTCCTTGCCCCAGAGAAAATGGGAACTTTTAAAGTGAGATTTTTTCTTCCCATATGGCCTCCAGTTACCCATTAGAGACAGGCAATAGCCTTTACAGTGCTTGTTTTTTTTCCCAGGAATCTTTCTCATAGTAACCAGTGCTGGGCTAAGGTTCCTTGGCAGCATCTCAGGGACTTCAGGCTTGGGTGAGAAGCCATTAAGAGGCCATTCCCATGGGATTGCCTGGCGGTAGCCACACAGTTTTGCAGGTCAGGAGAGTTTAATTATATGGTCAAGGCCAGGTTGTGCCATTTGGTCTCAGGACAGGGCACAGATGCACCTGGGGCTCAGAGTGTGTTTGTGTGGGTGCACAGAGGCACAGGACAGGATATATTAGACAAACTGATTGAGAAAGAAACAGATTAGTCAAAACTGTGCTTGGAGTCCAGATGATTAGGACCCTTGCATCTACAATGTTATTCACTTATTTATAGTGAAACCAGAACAGGAAAAATTCCGCTGAGGAGTTTGGGCCATGGCCTTGGCTGGCATCACTTAATGAGCACCAGCAGAACACGGCCAGATCCAGCCTCAGTGGTGAGGACTGAAATACCCTGGAGAAATGGAAAGCCAGCAATATGAACCACTAAGTAACTTTGTGAAATGGTGACATAGGCACAGATCTGGCTCTGCTCCAGGAAAAGCCTCTCTCACCTCTCTAATTAGTGGGGGTCTCATTGGGGAACTTGGAAGATTCATGGCCATTTTACTCTGTATGCTTTCTGTAATTTACTGTTCTCATTACAGAATATGAGATGATTTTTCACAGCAGGTCTGGAAGGAACTGGAACTGTGC
The DNA here is from genome assembly GCA_013400975.1 of Atrichornis clamosus. Classification (NCBI taxonomy): domain Eukaryota; kingdom Metazoa; phylum Chordata; class Aves; order Passeriformes; family Menuridae; genus Atrichornis; species Atrichornis clamosus. The sequence goes on from WBMZ01005841.1 coordinate 28,478, forward strand.
AAGCATTGTCCAGGCTGTTGTGTCAGGGCCTATTTAATGCCTAAGCTGATTAAACGCCTACCTTCTTACAAATCACATCTCATAAAGGGCCTGAGTTTACTATGAAGAAGAGAGGGAAGATTTCATAAAGGTGGTGAATCTAAAGTACAAAATCTGATTGCTGACTTCTAAAGGTTTGAAATCTATATAAAACTGGACCTGAAAAAGATCTTGAGCTCCACCACCTATAAAAAAATTTCAGTTTTTCTTGGTGCTGCAAAACCCTGGGTATTAAAAATGAGGAAAGGTGTTACTGAATGCATTGACATCCAGAACATTTAGATATTGAAATGGGAAGGGGATCTCATAGTGTCTTATTGAGTTGTCTCTCCTGCATTATCTGACACAAACTCTAAGTGCTGGGAGAAGCCTAAGGCTAGAAGGTGATGGTGCTCCTTGGCCTCTCTCCTTGTCTTTCCATGGGTTGTCCCTTACTCCTAGCAAAGCCACACAGCATCTCCAGCTGCCAGCCCTTCTCCTTCCCTGGTCCTTTGCAAATGGGAAGTGATCATGGTCTGGCTACACTCCTCACCCTTGGGAAGAGTTGGGTAAGTGATATTGCTGAAGATAATGCTGTAAAAAATAAATTGATGAGGTTATGTGTATAGACTGTGCACCCAGTTTGAATTTCCACCTATCCCAGCACGGAACAGAAATACACTGTGCAAACTCTGTCCTTAGGCCACGAGAGACCAAGATGCTCACACTCTGAATTTCAAATGTAAGCATTTGTAAGGAATTGACCTTGCAAGACTGCAATGCCCTGAAACAAAAGGGTTTATATTGCTTTTAAAATCATATTCTCAGATCCATTACTCCCATTATCCATAGAAATACTTAATCCTCTTTTTAACTCTGCTAAGCTCTTGGCGCTGGTACTGTCTTGTGAAGTAGATTCCAATATTGTAATGTTTTTTGAGGTCTTTTTTCCTGACATTATGTGGTTTCTGGCTTGAAATTTCATTGAATACCCTCTCTTTCTTGTGTTATGAGAGGAAAAGTAACTGCCCTTTTCAGCAGCATTTTACCCTTGTGTTACTTTGTTTACTGCAACCGCTTGTCTTCTAATCACTCTCTCTCTGAGATAAGGGGTCCCCATCTTTATGTCTTCTCTTCTCTGGCCGTTGCTGTGTGCCCCTGAACACATCCTGTGTCTTGCTTCAGTGGGATCCAGGCAGGGGCTACAAGCAGTTAATAAAGTGATGAGATTATTTGATGAAGACATTCAAGCAGAGAATAAATGTGACAATATTACAATCTCCTCATGAACAATAAGGAAACAGAAAAATGGCGGAATTAATGAGTAAATGATTCCCTATGAATTACTTGTCCAGTTCTGTCACTAGCACTCTAAAGTGAAGAAGCATAGAACCAAATTTAATATAATGAATGGAAAGAAACATAGTCCTAAGGCTATTTGAAGGCTGAACTTGGACATTTGCCTTGCTTTATCCATACTGATGTGATGTATTTGGTCACTGATAGTCATAACAAAGGTTTAAATAAAAAATAGTCACTGTTTAATAACCCCACTGACTTTATTCCAAATGTTCTTTGCTTGATGCATTTTGTGTAAGGATGAGGAATGGACAATCCCTGAAAGGGGGGGGATTTTTCAGTTTTTCATCTTAAAGTTTCAAAGAGCATTTCAAATTCCAAAATTATTTATGTAATGCTTCTGAAAACTAAAATCTTTGAAACATTTGCAATCACTTAAAAGCATACCATGGAAGGGCTGCAATGACCGGGGCTGCTCTCTTTGTGGGACGAGAGGCAGCCCTGTTGATCTGATTAGATATCATAATAGACAGGGTTATTGATCCTGTGTTTTCTTGGTGGATGCTCTGTTCTGTGCACAGCTCTCTCCCAGCCCCACTCAGCCTGTCTTTTGCACTGGTGACCTTTCATGGGCTTTTTCCTTTGCAAAGAATGTACAACCAGTGACGGTGCTGGCGAGTGGCCCAGACATGAACTTTTACTTCACGGCCACCTGAAACCTCTTGTGTCGTGCTTGGGAAATTGCAATAGCCCCTCTGACATCTTTTCTCCTTGATTCCTTTCCAGGACTGTCCCGAATGTGTTTCTTAAACACACTGAGGTTTCTTACATCTTAGAAAAATACCTATATAAGTAATCTTCTGAGCACAGTAAAAGCTGATGGCTTTTTATATTGAGAATGTTTCATGGGCTGCAATTTCCTTTGTCTTCAGAGAAACTTAATTCAATTAAATTTCAGAAGTTAATTTATGACTCCCAAAAAAGTCAGAGAGAGCCTTTCTAATGCTCACATAACACTGCAGCTTGAGTCTGCATGAAGGACACCATCAGCTGGGGCTTCTTGAGTTGGTAGGTTGGAGCTGACAAACTTCAGGGGGCTTTGGCAGGATGAGAAGGTCAAGAAGAGGTTTCCAAACAGGGATTTCTGCTCAGGTATCTGTCCAAGCAGGGACAGCAGGGATGGAGGGCAATCTGGCACAGGTCTCTCATCCCAGCTACAAGTCCTGAGCCTCTCCAGAGGCTGGAGAGAGACTTTGCTCACACAGATCTTGATGTCCATGAGCAGTGGGTGCAGCTGGCTGCCAAATCAGTAGGGCCTAATGGGGCTTGTTGAGATATTTACCCTCTCCTGAAGCATGAGGCAATACAGCATCCTTCTCACCTTCCCAAAACCTCACCTGTGGAGTAAGAGGCTCAGCGAGTCTGTAGGGACAGATTGACATGGGTGGTGGCAGCAGCAGAAATTCTATGCAGCACCCAGAGTCTGCTTCCCCACTCAGCTCCACAGAGAAAGCTTGTATGGAATACCTAAACATTAACTGCATTTTTACATGCAGAAAAAGAAATGGCAGTCTGCAGTTTCTGAGCATAAGCCAGCACACTGTGCCTGAAAGCTGCGTTGCCTCAATTTAAAATACATTTTGACTAATCCAAAAGAAAACATATCCAAGTGGTAGGGCTGGGTCTATTTGTGGGACAAATTCATGGTGTAAAAAGGGCACCAAATTTTCTGGTGAAACTTGGTCTATGCTGCCCCAGCCTGAGAACAACTGCTAGTACAAGGAGTCTGCAATTTTATCAGTAGTAGGTTAACATTTCAGACCAAGTATTATAATAAGTGTAAAAATCAGCAAGTTGATTTCTCACAATATTCAATAATTCAATTCCTGGTTTCATCCCATAGTGTCCAAGAGGAAGAGTAATAACCCATTTAAAGCAAATGTCAATGAACAAGGCTGGATTTGTGCTGGATTTGTAGCTTCACTCCTCTACAGCTCTGGCGCTTGCTATCACCCAGAGCTGATTACAAAACACATAAAATCTGAAAACAGGAAAACACAAACCTGTAAATCATCTATCAGAAAAGACCTCAAGATGGATATTTTGAAAGAGAAATTACACCTTACTCATATGAGACAAGAAAAAACAGAAACCCACAAAATCAGCAGCCTGAAGAAGTATTTGAGGGCTGGGGGTCTGGCAGGGACTGCAGCATGGTCTACTCTGTAAGGGGGTACAACAAGGGGGTCTTTGCTGAGAGGCAGTGACAATCCTGGGCAGGCACAGGGCCAGAGCTGGAGTGACTGAGTGAGGCAGGATGTGAAACTCGCCTGATGAAACACATTGCCTGCAGTGTCATATTAAGTGGAGAAATGGAATGTATACATAAACCGTGGAAAATGATTAATTTACAGGGAGTTATAGGCACAGAGGTTGCATCACTGAGAGCCCATCCAAATCCCCAGATCTTATCCAAGCTCTTAAGTTATTTCCTAATAATCCATATAATTAGAATTTTCAAAGAACCATAATTATGTCCATTAAAGTTTTAGCAACAGCATGTTTAAATATGATGAAAGAGCATCAGTTCTGTATGAAGCGCATAAACATTTTGACACAAGCTGAAACTCAGAAACTTTTCTCTCCCTGTTCCGGTTGTGTGCTGAGCTCCAGCCTGCCAGGACTCCGTTCAACACAGCTGTGAACAGCAAGCAGCAGAAGGGAGCTCTGGGGGGAGCCTGAAGATGCTTACATTGTCCATCTGGAAAGCAAAGCCAAGGATGCCATTAATTTTCTGACAAATAATAGTGCTAGAAGAGCCCAAATGCCAAAGTACTTTTCTTGTAAGGCTGCTTTAGTTACCATAATCAATAAGAATCTAATTTTGGGGAGATAACCATGCCACCATTAAGCACAATTGTTCTGTGTTATGCATATGTTGTGGGGTCCTGTCTGGCAGAAGAGCTGCATGCTGTAATAGCAGGCACAGACAGGGGCATGGCCCCAGCCTGCACCCAAGTGCAGAGCTGGCCATGGCCTCATTCCCGATATCCATCACACCATGCTGAGCAGGACAGCAGGCAGTGCCTGGAAGTGAGCGATGTAGCAATGTGACAATTTCTCCCCAGAAATGATGGATTTAGGGCTTCATGAAAGACTGAGTCACGCAGGGAGCTGTGGGGTTTGGGAAGCTGCTCTAACTTTTCCCCTATTGCCTCCCTGTTGTTTCCTCACTGCCAGCTCTGTGACTCCTGTCGTTTCAGAGCAAGGGTGGGGTTGAATGTAGTTATCATGATGCACATAATCAGCATTAAATTCTTAATTTCCTTGGGTTCTTTTACTGCAGTGGCCCCTCCTGCTTGTGTCTATGGTGCTTCACAGTCTGCTTTCCCCACAGTCACGCCTGTTTTATTCTTAGAACAAACTCACTGCTGATGGTATATTTGTTCCTTTTTGTCACTGTTTGAGTGTCTACTCAGAAACTTTTCACGAAGATAAAACTTGATCTGCCTGAATAGCTTGACTGGATAGCTATGGAGATGCTGAATAGCCAAGGCACAAGGCCAGCCTTTTGTGATATGCCACGTTTTTAGCTCTACCTGTGGCTCCATTTCTTGCCTGTACTTTGGTATAAAATCACTGCTTATTTAATAGCACTTTAAAAATTCTGTGTGATCTTGTAACTGTTAAATTGCATTATAATTCATACAAAAGTGGTACCTGTGTGTGTAAAAGTCATCAGACTGCTCCCTGCAGCTTTCTCTCACTACTTATCTTCTACAATTTTATCACAGTAGCACACAGGGCTCTCGAGCAAGAGCAGAGCAACCATTTTGCAAAACCTTTGCAAAATACAGGTTCTTCCATCAACAGTGAGCTCTTTGAATGAACAAGAGGGTAAAGGAAGTGTGATCATTTCACATTGAGAAAAAATATGTTGTGGACAAAATAAGTAACATATAGGTCTGACAGTGCTGAGAAGTTATTTCTGAAACTCAGAGGAAGGAAGTGTTACCCACAGCACTTGGGAGGACAGCACTTGATTTCTTCCTAGCAGATGCCAAGTGAAATATTCAAACACTTTAAATTAATAGTCCTATCAAGGTAGTTATCAGCTTGTACAATCAGCAAGGAATGAAACGTGCACAGTACAATCAATTTAATGTACAATCTGCCCATGGGAATGAGGAGGACCCCAGCAGATGAACACTCTATCAGGGTGACACGGAGCACATTTGGAGCCACACCACACTGTGTGTGGAACATGCACTCATCAGCGTGATGGCAGAACCAGAGCTGCTTTATCCTCTGAAAACCATTTCCATGTGGATTGGATGGAGTAATTTATCATATTCCCTCTGGAGCTGGGGATTGTTTGCTTAATTCCGCACGCTGACTGTGGAGGACGATTCACACCATATGCAGCAGACACCAAAATTCACGGGGCTGAGATGCTGCTGCAAAAAATAGAAGCAGGGACCTGCTTTAAAATGGTTTGAAACTGCTACATTGCTCAAGCTATGTGGTGCCACAGGGAGAAGCACAAAGGGGAAAGCATTCTTTTATCATAAATCCCGGGTTCTCTTCTAGTCCATTTGGGAGGGGATGGGTCACAAGCCAGAGCATGGCCTCAACTGCTGAGGATGAAAAGACATTTCTGTTCAGTGAGTATTCATTGATCTGTGTGAAAAGAGTTGGTGGAGACCAAGCTGCCTGCTCCCTCCCAAGGCCCGTCCTTTTGGAGCTGTGTGGGTGGATGCTCTGAGCACATCTGCTCGTGGGAAGCCTGTTTGTGGCCAAACACAAGGCTCTGGCTTCCTCCATCAGTGGAAACACAAGACGTTCTTTAAAAAAAAAGGTCAGGGACTGCTTTGGCTTGTAGAAAACTTTTTAGTCCCTGATTGCAGAAGCAAGACCAAGTCCTTGCAGGTTCAGAGGTGGGAGGTGGACAGACTGGAGGCTGAGGAGGTGGCTTTGTCTCTGGAGAGCAGCGGCCAGGCTGTGGCTGTGCCAGATGGCCCTGCCGCATGGGCACCTCTTCATCAGAGGTGTCATGGGACTGGCACTTGCCATCACCAGCCCCAGCCTACCAGGACACAAAAAACATTGTCACAGGCAGCTCTGCTCCTTGTATAGCTGGTTTATTTGCTTGCAGCACTTTGTGTTCTCCCCTCTGCCCTGGGCTCCAAGACCCATCTGCTGGGAATTGCCCCGGCCACTGACAAGGTAGGGATATCCACAGTGAATCCACAATCCCCACAGGAGTCTCACATCTATGAGTTTGTAAACACTGCTCTTCTCTCTCCCTGTGCACTCCTGGGATTTAGTTGCACCAGGGTAAATTATTTTTAGAAATCCAAATAAGAGCCTGTGGTGTACCCAGCCACTGTGACAGGGTGGGAATGGTGGGAATAAAGCGTCTCAGTTGTTTTCAGACTTTTCACTTGTATTTGCTCTTAGTTTTCCACATCAGTTTGATCTCTGATCTATAAGTCTCTGTCTCAAAAGCTGCAGTCCAGTTTTAAATTATCTAAATTAAATTGCAGATGGTCTGAATACTACAAAGGTTCTCCAGCTAAACTACTGAGTTTCAAGTGTCCCAGGGCACTGAGTAGTACATTAATTTCCAAACCCTTTGTGGAACATCTCTTACTCTTCACCTCATCACTGTACCACATCCTGGGAGAAAAAGTGGATATTCTTGCTTGTTTCTGGAACCATTAGAGCATTTGCTATTTTAACAATTGTGATCTGCAAAGCTTTGCAGTCCATATTATTTCAGATGGTTCATAGGAAACCAATTTTAGCTGTGACAAAATGTTCTGAACTTGCTACAACATTTTTATTGCTCTTTGGCTCTGGATTGATTTTCTCTTATTAGCTGGAGCTGACTGTGTTTTTTTTTATCAGACAATTCTGGAAAGCAGCAAATCAGTCTGGAGCTCAACTGCACAAAGTGAAGTTGCTTTGCTTATTGATGCATGCTTTTAGATCACTTAAAGTGTAACAAGAGTCAGCAATTTAGCAGAGTTGGTTTGGTTTTCAGCTTTGATTGAAATTCGCAGTTTAGAACATTAGCAGAATTAATGTGCTGGAGATTCTTATCTTTCCCACTTAATTTGAATGAAGTGAGGTATGTAAATGTATGTACTTTGCAAGCTGTTATCTTTACTATTTCAAAACAAGATTGATTCGGGCAAAACTCTTAAAAATCTAAACACAGAATGATTGCTGGAGGCCTGGGCTGGGGAAGAGGGTTGTGATTTTGCCTAGAGTTTGTAGAGAAATCTTGATATGATATTTTAGCAGATCTGAGGAAGGAGATGAAGGCAACTTTGATGGCAGTGAATGTCATTTAAAGGCAGAGAGAGCAAAGATGCCTGGCTGTGGGAGGCAGACAATCCTGGGTAAGATTTATAATGGAAACTCTTTAGGTGGGAAATGGCATCTGAGATGCAGCTCAGAGACAAAGCTGAAGATCCTGGACTCCAAGCAGGGCTTTTAGGAGGTTATGGAGAGGATATTAGGCAGCTGAATATTTTGAGGTGTATGTTGAATTAGACAATTGATCCACAGGAAGAAAAATTACCTGGGAAGGATCTGGTGATCATGTAGGCAGGGGAAGCAGCTGAAGCAAACTTGAAGCATGTATTGACTGAGCTATAGAAGGGAAAGGAGAAACAGAGGGAGGAGAAGGCATCAGGAGAGCAGCCAGCCCTATATGAAGAGAGGTGAAAAAGCAAAGGGAGCTGTGGGGAACAAAAGGCAGATGAGAACAAGATATCTCATCATGGAGGCAAAGCTGAAATACCTTTGCCCTCACCCTGATGCTCCCAGAGCCCCAGTCTCCTGCTGGACCTTGGCTTCATGGCAGTAGGAATGCAAGTGTTTGGGTCCAGGCAGACAACAAACAGGTGTGAGCTCGAGAGCTGGGAAATGAGTGAAGCCCGTGGGGGAGGGCTGAGCTTTGCTCATGGAGTGACCAGTCCTGGGGAGGCTCCAGATGACCCTCTGGAGAAGAGGGACCACCAGACACCATCAGGCTGCTGCTTCTAGGGACCATCCTTATATTCATATAAATGCAGTGTGCTGTTTTAGAGACCCTGTAGAGAAAGAGTCTACATGGACTGAGGGGTGATAGCCCATATAGAACAGGATAACATTTGCCATAATAACCTTGTAGAATCACAGGATGGTTTGGATTGGAAGTAACCTTAAAGATCATCTAATTCCAAACTCCTGCCATCAGCAGGAACACTTTTTGCTAGACCAGGTTGCTCAGAACCCCATCAAGCCTGGCCTTGAACACTTCCAGGGATGAGAAATATACAACTTGTCTGGGAAACACGTTCCATTGCCTCATCACCCTCACAGGAAAAAGCGTCCTTATGTCCAATATAAATCTAACCTCTTTCAATTTAAAGTTCTTGCCTCTTCTCCTGTCACTATGTATCCTTGCAAAAACTCACTCCATTTCTTTCTTTATCTCTCTTCACTCCCATACAGGTCCATGTGTTTTTGTTTGGTTGTTTGGGGGTTTTATTTACCCCCTGCAGAAAATGTGATTGTTGTTTATTGCTAGATTCTGATTTATTTTCAGTGTTGCAGAATATATGTTTACTTCTTGGGCTGAAAACGACAACGTGACACAGTTTGCTTTTACAGTGGAGGTTTATGTCAGTATGATTAATTTTCAGCATTGAATAGTCCTGCCCTCAAGGCATGTGCTTTTGAGATAGTTTGTCCATCCTTCCATATTAGCAAGAATTTCTTTGCTCAGCATTTACGCCTGTGAAAAGAACTTTCCTACAACACAAAGTCACCAAAAATTTTTCCAGCAAGAAGGAGGTAGATGTCTAAATATGCCCTCTTTCAAATGCAGTTTCAGATCTTCCCTGCTTGGAAAGAGGGAATCTCTAAATAAGACATGGCAGTGATCCCACTAGGGAAAGGGCTATGGAAAGAGGCATTGGGAAAGGTTTTCTTTCTCATGCACGTGGATCTGTGATGTTGTCAGCAGTATTTGTCCCCAGTGGTGCCCGGGCTTGCTGGGCAGTCTGCCAGCAAATGCAGTGAGATGGTCAGCTGTGCTCTACAGCAGAGATGCTGAGGAAGAGCCACAGGGAGCTTCAGGGCAGAGCACAGCCCTCGGCTCTCAGTGCCTTGGCAGTGCTGTCCACTGGCTGCACCTCCACCAACTGTGGAAACTCCAGTACAGGTTGTCATTGTCTGGTCCCCAGCACCAGCTTCCCTCTCATCTGGTAAGATTTAAGGATGAAAGCAGGATTGCTCCCTCAGCTCATCCTTAAAAGGAAAGGAAACATTGCTGAGCAGCTTTAGTGGCCTTTGGGGTCTTCCCTTAACAGAAACAAAGAGCGCTTTACCACCAGTTCCCCAGAACAGGCTGCAACATCAATGCCTCTGAGGGCTGCAAAATATGAAAGATAATAAAACTTTCAAAGAAAGCTTTAAAGTCCAATGTGTGGGAGTAGCACAAAGGGCACCAAGCAAGACAAATAAATACATGGCTGCAAAGACTTTTTTGTTGTACCACAAATTGCGTAGGATGCTGTGGGCATGGGGAGAAGCCTTATGGCTTCACTCTCCATGGTGGTTTTCCGCTGCAGGTGACAAGTATGTTACATCTATAGTCATCTGGATCTTGTTTCCTCAAAGCATGTAAAAAATGTTCCAAGTTGCATTTCCAATGTATTCCACAGAACACCTTCAAAACCATACCAGAATAAGGGAATTAACAGCAGCATTTCACATTTAGAAGCTCTAAGGGTTACAGATTGCTTATGCAGTATGAGCAAATCCTCCTTTTCTGAACATTAAAATAAGTCTTTTATCCAAAGTTGAGCACAAGAGAAAATGAGACTCATTTTAAAAGCACTGAGCACTCCACAGCTCTGATTTCTGAAAGAGCCATAGGCTGTTGAATACATCTGAAGATCAAGTCATTTATTGCAGTGCTTACATTTTCACTTAGAAGGCCAATTCTAAGCACTCATTTCCAAAAACCTTGCCATAAATGATTTGCCAGGAACACAAACCACCATATGATAGATGTAAACCGGGAGAAAGCCAGGAGATGTGATTTCTGATTTTGATGCCAATCATTGTAAGTTTGTCCCTGTTCTCCAATATTTATTGTGAGTCTTAAAACTTCTACCACTTGTACTGTGCCATCAGGCATGAATCCCAGTCTTTTTGGAAACCCTGAGGTTGTACCCTACTGACATCATATCCAGAAGGACGGTAAAGAGGTTCTGTATTGAAAATTTGTCTGGAATAATTGATTTCTTGATTGCACAGCCAGACAGAAAAATAGGGAGAAAAATTAGCTGTCAATCAAAGCCAATGTGTTCTGCAGCTCTGTAGGCATTTCTCTCTGGATACAAACACCTTTGGAAAACTAGTGTTTGATTCCAGCCAAACCACCAGACTTAGGCCTTCTATGAAATACCTCATTTTTGGTATCTGTGGGGAAAAGAAAGTGCAGAGTAGGAGCATAGATGTAAAAAGGGTGGGGCTGTGTTTATTCCTTTTCGTGGTGCAGTTTACATTTTCCAGGTTTTGTCCAAGGTAGAGGTAAACCAAGTTGAAAATTCCTTTCTTCTCCTAGATGATATGTGGAGCTGTGTTCAGGAACAGGCTGTAACTCAGGAATTTATTGGGTCTTGTGGTAGGGGGTGCAACAGTCCTTGCTGCTGAAGCAGCCTCAGTAAATCCATTGGGAGAAGCAAACCCAGGCACCCCAGGAGCCCCAGGTTGCAGCGTCACGCAGCTTCCCTGACACCATGCCCAGGGAGAGGCATGAGCTGCCATTTCTTCCCAACATCCAAACTGCATGTTCTGAGATGGGACCCCAGCAGCTGGTTAGTGCTGCACTGTGCAAAAGAGAAAAGAAACGGTTTGGGTTGAAAGGGACCCTCAAAGGCTGCCTAGTCATGTCCTCCTGCAATGAGCAGGGACATCTGCAACTAGATCAGGTTGCTCAGAGCCCCATCCAATCTGACTTTGAATATTTCCAGGGATGGGACATCCACCCTCTCTCTGGACAACCTGTTCCAGTGTTCTACAATGCTTATTGTAAAAAATTTCCTCTTTTGAAGCAGCCCTGGATACTTGCCATGTTTCTGCTTAAAAGTGCTGTTGGGTGGGAATTAAACTAAAAATAAAAATTATATCCCCCTGCCAAAGAGAAACATTGTAGAAATTATATTTTTTTCAGAATGAACATGTACTTATTCAAGTGCTTTGCTGGGTACTTGCAGAAGAATTCTCATTGATTAAAATGTGGATAAATAGTGTTTAAACTGCATTATCGTGCATACTACACATGCACGATAACTTTTTCAGCCGATGTGTAATTTCTTCAGGGATCAAGTCTGGTGTGTATGCAGTGTTGCTCTCTCTTGGGTGCTGTGGGAACTGCCCAGTTATGAATAATTTGAATGGGAGTGGTTAAGCACAGGTAGGATGCATTAAAAAATAAAGGCTTACTTCTGTCAAAGTTTTATGCCTTCAGAAATTGTGATGTTTAGAATGGATATTCCTTTATTTAAAATAAACCAAAACATCAGTAGTGTCTGAGTGTTGTCAACATCCTTTTGGGCACATTTTCAATAATAACTTTTAGAAATGTCATAACCCAAATGAAGATTTGGGGATCTTGGGAGGAAGGAGATAAGGAGCTGGGATGGCAAGGGCTGAACTGGTAACCCAGCAGCAAGAAAAAAAGAAAGAAAACCCTTAGGTCCCACATGGCTTTGGAGGGATTGTGCGCTGGAACCAAAGTTTTTAAGGGGATATTTGCTCTGTCTTTGAGGCATTTGCTCACTGCTTTTTGAAGTTTGGGCATATACCTCACATACAAAACCCCTTCTCTTTGAAGAGCCTTGGTCTGGAGAGGGAAGATGACTATTAGGGAATGGCTGAAGCAATTTCTCATGTGGAAGACAGCCTCAAATGTATTTCAGATTGCTTGCTCCAGAAGACTTGGGTTGGCCCCTTGTTCCAGATAACAGCCTGCAGTCTCAGGCCTGCGTTAAATGATGTCTGTACATCTTAATAGAGCTACAGAGTGATCACATCTACTGCAAATGTTGCCCAACTACGATTTGCAAAAAGTCAATAATATATTTTTACACACTTAATAGAAAGTATAAAAGTAAAGTGCAGTCTTCCACAAACAACTAATTTTACAGAAAAGATTTCCTGAGAGTTAGGCCATTACTATGTAAGTGGCTTTTTCCCCCAAGAGTTTTCTAATTTGCATGCATACACTGTTTATTCTGGGCAGCTTAATGAGCAGCCATCCCCAGGCAACAGACTACAGCCACACTCCTATTCTTTCAGGCATCATCTGTTCAATACTAAATCTTTACTAAGCAGATCCATCCAGAGATTACATATCCGTTACAGTAAAATGTATGCGACTCTGCTGAATATGTTGGAGATTGCTAAGGCTGAAGTAATGGATGTTGAAGCTTTCTGTCTCTCCTCCCTCTCTAGAACATCTTTTTTGTTTGGTTGGCGTTTTTTGTCAGATTTTTTATTTTAAAGCCTAAAAATCTAAAATTAGATTCATATGCTGGGAAGGAGGCTTTATGAAATAATCTCATGAGCTAAAGTAATTCCAGTTTTATGGGGAGAGAGGAAAAGAAGGAGTAGAACAAACCTAAAATAGCAGGCATCAAAGAGGGGGGTGTAAGAGGCTATGAACAACTTCCTCTCTAAGAACAAATCCAGGATAGAGTTTTCTGGGAAAAAACACACAACTGTTTGTCTGATGATTATTTTAGTGTAAATACAGTAGCATGTTTTACAACTGAGTGGGAGACTTGCGTTAGAATGTATACTCCTCCTTTATGCTCTTGAAGTAATGACATCAGGATTCCTATAAACCAGCTGTTTATATATTAAATATTTCTGCCTTCTTTTTGCCTTTGGGTTTAATTTTTGTAATGCCCATGTTTTGCTAGGGATATTTAAACAGTGTAGAGTAATGAAAATGGGATAAGGTTCAAGGAACAAGCTAGAGAGAAAAGCAGAAAGAGGAAGAGAGAGGAAGAAAGAGAGCGGAGATTTGGAGGAGGTAGAAGCAGTGTGTGGGACTCACTCATGCGTATGAACCCAGAAAAGGATCCAGATGCAAAGTGTGAGTTGAGGATCCTTTGGACAGTGCAGACCCAGGGGTCTGTGGTAGGGTAGCAAGCTCATTGTGCAAGCCCACTTAGCAATGGTTAAAACATCTGCAAATATGGGGAAACACTGGGAATGTGGCAGCTGTGGGGTCCAGCTGCTGTTGAAGATGTGCTCTCCTGCAGTTTCTACCCAACTCAGGATGCAATGGTTTCTTTCTATTGTGGTGCCCAGTAGATTGGTGGGCTCCAGGCACCTTGCTCATGTACAACAAGTCCCACAAGACCATGAAAACTTTGAACAATCCAGATGTCTCTGAATTCCTGGATGATGCTCTGTGTACTGTGCAGATGACTTGAACAAGAGACATTTTTTGATGTTCACAGAGAATTGAGCTTGGCTATAAACAGGACCCTGATGGGCCTGTCAGGGAGCACTACTGTACCTCTTTAATGGTGCAAGGTAACGGAGTCTCTCATCAGTATCAGTTTTAAATCCTACATTTTCCCTAGTTTTCTCACCAAGTAGAGGCCTTGGTTTTTGCCCTGGGTGTTGTTTGGATAAGAGTTCTTTTCCCACTCTGTTCTCCATTTCTCAGTGTTTGTGTTTCCTAATCTACTTATGGAGGGCTGCATATTTTTCCCTGTGAAATGCAGCTTGGTGCCAGCATGCAGCATTAGTATCCAAACCACGCGCTCCTGAGATCAGCCAGGGAGAAGGAAAATGCTACAGATCCCATGAGTGCACATGGAGAACAATTAACCGCTGAATGAACTTCTGAGGACATCTATGGGCTCTTTGCTACCTAAAACATTCAAAGCAAGACCAGACATCTTTCTAAGGGATGTCTCTGGGTCCAGCAACCTTCCATCGATGATGAACAGGTATCTGTCATGCAAAACATGACACTGCTTATGTCCTTGTAAATAAAAACTTAGGCCTGAGGCCATGAGGAGTGAGAGATGTGTTGTTCCTCACAGGTCCTGACTTGCTGTCACGTGGCCAAGGGACAAGGGGAGTTGGGGGCCACTGACAAGGTTCAGTAGTAGACTTGGGGCATGATGTGTTTAACTGCTGTGGCTCGTGGGAGTTTTAGGCAAGGTATTCAGTAGTCTGACTCAGCCTTGAAATCTAAGGATAAATAACTGAGTCCATTGAAACCAATGGCAGTTTTGCCCTGGATTTGGCAGGAGCAAGCATTTTGCCCTTTTACATGCCCGTCTGGCTCTCCTGTGGACTTCTGATGAGCATGAAGAGTCTGCGCTCCCTGTTGTTGGACAAAATGACCAGTGAGTGCTGATACCCGTGAGACACGCTGGTTCTGCTTGGCTTGAAGTCCTTCATGCTGGGTGGACACCCTCACCGCCATGTCAGTGAGCACAGGGCAGCTGAGGGGCAAACCCTCCCTGTAGAGGGGGATCAAGCAGGTCCCTGCTGACCAGGCTCCAAATTTTGCAGAGCCAAAGCACTTGCACAATGCTGAACTTTCCACGGGACTGAAATACTCACTAGTCTTTTATCCAGCATAATGGCAGGAAGATATAGATGTACTTTTTATTCTCTTATCCAGACATTGTCACGCCTCAGACCTTCCTGTTTGGTAGACTCGTTCCCTGTAAAGAGAGCTTGGTGGCTTTGCTCCTTCATTTCCCAAGTAGGGAATTGCCTTTCATAACAATGGGTGGTGTTGCTTTCTGTTTATCAAATATGGCCCTTTCTTCCTGGAAGCTGTGTACTGCACAGTCCTGGGGCCATGCTTCCCGGCAAGCCATCTGGATTGTCCATTACTCACTCGAAAAGAAGTCAACTCAGTTTTAGTTCATGTTTCTCATAGCCAGGAGACAGTGCTTGTAATGAGACAGAAATTAAACAAAGCTTGCATTTTTCCCCGTGCAGACTGTGACGTTTGTTATTGCCCAGTGCAGTCTTACCCTTCCCTGGAACATGTGCAAGACCTTGTGTTTATTTATTTCAATATAGGAGTGTTTGGTAGGATAGACAGGAAGGAAATACTCTTGGGTACCTGGTGTGACTCTTGGGGATAGTGCTGTGCAGGGCCAGGAGTTGACTTGATCCTTGTGGGTTCCTTCCAACTCAGCAGATTCTGTGATTCTGTGAAAGCAAATGGGTTACTGTTAAAGATGTGGAAGAGAAAGTTTGCAGGTTAGGTAGGATTGGTGTAAGTACAATGCCAACACCTATTAATCCCAAATGAAATGCAATTCTTGAGAAAACAAATAAAAAAGTACATCAAGAATCTAGGATGGAAACACCTGCCAAGAGACGATGGTGGAGTATTTATACTCCTCAAAATGATACCACATTTCTAATCAGGTCTTAATTTCTAGATGTCCCAGTTCTCTAGTCTGAACAACAAGACTTATTTGGGAGTAGATTTGAAACTAAATCCTATTTCAGAAAACTAAGGGATGTGAAAAATGTGGTTCTTGCCCAGTCTAACAGCACAGCCTGGGGGCAGAGTGAGCTCTGCCTGAATAGTAGGGGAAGGCAGTTTTGTGTCCTTGTCACTTACCCAGTGTAGGGAGGCTGGCATCCCTCCCTGGGTGTTGACAGGTCAGCCCTCTCTGTCCTGTTGAACCCACTTTTATATGACCATTTATTGCGTTATCAGTGGAAATTGCTAATAATAAATCATTTTATGTGCCACATTAGAAAGCACTCGAGTCAACAAACAAACATTAAGACCCTTAAGTGAGGAGCTGTGAAGATATACCTTGCAGGACTATTCCTCTGTGGGAATGAGGGAGGGAAAAGCCACAGCTTTGTGCACGTCCACGAGCTGATGCTTAGCTGTGCTTGCAAAGCTTATGAGAGTCCTCTGTTGGGATCAAAGATTCAGCTCATGTAAGTGTCCAGACACAGGCCCTGGGAGTATTTTCAGCTGTGCCCCTCTCCCACAGGCACAGCCTCTCCCTCCCTTTCACTTTCCTGACGTGTTTACAGCGCTTAGGATTATCTAAGTGTTATCTACCCTTTGTGACTACTCAAGCCTCCTCTTTTTTGTGTGATCCACTCACTTGTCTGTGCATCTTTATCTGGGTTGAAAATGATGTTACTGTAAAAAAAACATGCAAACAAAAAAAAAAACAACAAACAACCTCCTAAACAACACAGTGATGTGTCTGCCTCAGGGGCACATACTTGAGTCCTTCAGTCATGGTCCACTCAGAGATGACATGCAGTTCAGTCTACTAGCTTCATTCTGTCTGGACTAAATTCTTCAGTACTTGAAGCAAGGAGTTCATTTTAGCTAGTAGAATATCACATGACAATTATCCTGTGTCCCTTTGCAATGGTGCAATAGGACACTAATGCTGCTGCAGCTTTTTCAGACTTCTTTGGGACATGCACAGCATGAGGATAGCTGTCTGCCTCAACCTGGGTGTCACTGAGTCTGGTCTAAGGAGAACAAGGTTTTCTGGGCATGGGTGAAGCGTGAGTCCAATGCTGCCAGGGTAAGGAAGTACTTAATGATAACACATGCAGTTGGGGTAGGGTCATTTTCTGGGGAGTGAAGGAGATAGAGGCAGGTCTCTCAGGCAGCTCTGGAGAGCATCCTAGGTACCAGACTGACTGGTACTGGAGGGGGCTTTCTGAGTGCTGGGATTTTGTGGATCTTTCACTTTGTACAAAACAATTGATTCTTTGGGCCAGCAATAGCTACAGTGTATGAGTGGTTATGAGTCTAAGGGTTGGTGGATGAGGTGTCTAGTGTCTGCTGCAATAAATGTGTACTATTTTTGTCAGACTAGAACTCCTTCAGCAGCAAAGTGAGCCCTATCTCTACACATCATATAGTTTGCACCTTCCATAGTGATGGAAGACTTGAATCTAGAGGAACCTAAACCAGATTTCCAGTGTCCGATGTTGTACCTGTACTAATGAGTAAATAAACCAGCAAGCCCCCTGTTTTCTTGTTATGATGTGTGTGTGCATCATGGACCAGTTTACATCCATGAGGCTAATGTCTCTTCCTTTCCAAATGAGGAGACTGCTCTTTGAAGAGACTGTTTTCTAGGCTAAAACTATTCTGGAGTCTGGGGATATGGCCCAGACGTCTCCCTGCTCACCTTATTGGTATAGGAACGGTCTGGCTACATAATGCTCCTCTGCATCCTTCTTCTGCAAGAAAAAGGGACTGATCAGGATAAGGTGTCTAATTCTGGCTGAAGAGAAGTGACTCTTCTTAGCCTTAGTGGATAATTTAGACAGTTCTCCTGTATCTTCTGTAAATCTCTTTTTAATGGCCTCTCTCACTATGAATCACAACCTGGGGCAGTGAACTGTAAAATCTGAGCCTTACCACAAAGGCTAGAGGCAGTACCTAGATAAATCCCAGTTGTGAATCAAAGACCCTGCTGTTTTACATTTGCTCTGAAGTGCCCGATTCTGTGCACTTTCCACAGGAGGCAGCTGGAATATAAACACAGGAATGCCTGACTGCCAGCAGCCACCCTCAGCTCCAGCTGGGGATCACAGCTTCTCCTTTGCATCTTTGCTGGCAGTTTGGGAGTAGGTCCAGACATTTTTCTCTCCTGCTTCTGAGTCCTGGTGGTCCAGAGGAGAGTCCCACTGTTTTCCCTTTCATTCCACATGCTACATGCAGTGACTCCGTGGCTCCATCACCACGCTCTCCATCGTGCAGTGACAGGTTGCTGGCAGTGGTATGTACACTTGATGCATAACAGCACCCCTGCACTCCTTCCCCCCTTCCTATCTCCCTTAAACAGATGAAGTGCAAAGATTGGAGTTATGACAGCAATGCCAGCAGACCAGAGCTAAGCTCCTGAGCTCATAGCCCCCATCATTTTGCGAGATTTCTAGCTCCTCTGAGTGGCTTCCCACACTCCTAGTGAGAGTTTTAAGACCTTGTTGCTTTGCTTAGGGCATCAGTCCTTATCATCTGTTCCTGAGCAGGACAATATTTGCACTTGGACTTCATCTATTCAGAGATGAAAAGCTGTTCCAAGGGATGGAGCATCCTCAGTTTCAACTGAGCCTTTTGTCTGTTTGATTCATGTCCTTGCCTTCCCTTTTCTCTTGGGAGTGGGCCAGAGTAACCTGTCCTGCTCGTTTTGCTGGTGGCATTTGGGGACCTGTTAGAGTTGTGACACTCCATCTAACCAGACTCACAAAGAAGACAGCCTTCCCAGATCTGGGCTGCAGTCTACCCCCCCATCCACCGCCTTTGCACAGCTCTGCAGGCTTGAATAAGCAGTGGCAAACAGCTCTGGGTAGAGATCTCTGATATTTTTGGCTGAGATAGAGTTAATTTTCTTCACAGTAGCTGGTATGGGGCTGTGTTTTGGATTTGTGCTGGAAATAGTGTTGATAACTCAGGGATGTTTTCATTATTGCTGAGCAGGGCTTGCACAACCTTGAGGACTTCTGCTCCTCATCCCACCCCACCAGCGAGGGGTGCACAGGGGCTGGGAGGGGACACAGCCAGGACAGCTGATTCAGGGATATTTCATAGCATATGGCATCATGACCAGTAAATAAAGTGTGGGGAGAAGGAGGAAGGGAGGGCATTTAGAGTGATGGTGTTCATCTTCCCAAGTCACAGCTATGTGTGATGCGGCCCTGCTCTCCTGGGGATGGCCTGCCCATGGGAACTGGTGAATTGATTCCTTGCTTTGCTTTGTCTGTGTATGCAGCTTTTGCTTTCCTTATCAAACTGTCTATCTCACTTTTACCCTTCTGATTCTGTCCCCCATCACTTTGGGCCGGGGGAGTTGAGTTGCCAGCTGGGGTTAAAACATGACAAGACCCCCACCAGCACTTTGGGTCAGATCTAGCCAGGGGACACCAGCCTCCTCCAAAAGTGGTTACTATCCATAGGTAAATACACAGGGATGAACTTGGCATCTCCCCCTGCCAGTGTAAAAGTCAAACTCCACACATGCCATCACCCCATCTCTCTGCTCCACCATGAGCAGTGGTTGAAATGGAGCACACGTTGGGTCAGGGTCCAAATTAATTTGAACAGTGGTAGTAAGGGAGGGATATACAGTTCAAGTGAAGACAAAGTGGAGGTGCAGGTGGTTGGTTATTTTTATCCAGACATAGGTCTCGTGAGTAACGTGACCTCAAAGGACTGTTCACAGCCTTTCCCTGCTGTCTGCAGGGAGTTTCACCAGCATTTCCATGCTGCAGGGTCCTGCTGACTGATGTTGTGCCAGCTACACCCTCACAGGGCTGCTGCTACTGTGGGAGGGGGTCATGAACAGCACTGTGTGACCAAACTTCTTTACAGGAATGGTGAAGTATTAACCCAGCTGTACTGTGCTCCTACAATCAGCCAGTTAAGGTCTGGTGGCCAGACCAAATAGTTTGGACCTCCTGTAGTCTGCTTCTTGATCTGGAAATGATATAAATAGTGCTACTGCTCCAGTGGATATAAAGCCACGCTCCTCTTCATTTTAGTGGGTGATTCAGTTTGCTGATTTGCAACTTCTTGTTTGTTTTGGGATCATTCCTGGGAACATCACGGGTGAATCAGGGTGCTGCTGTGCTAGGTACTCTAGAAATACAGAAAAAAATAGAGACCTGGATACATCTACATTTCAAAATGTTTACTCAGTGGTTAAGACACAGCACTGCTTTAACTCTTTAACCCCAACCTGTTCGGATTGTAGCATGCCCTGAGATAACTTCAATCCTTGCTGTAGGAGCTCAGGTTAGGTAGATTATCCTGCCCTAGTGGTACTGATATGCAGCAGGCATGGCAGGAATGACCACAGAGGTGGTCATGCTCTTGCTGTTACTTCTAAAGAGATTTTCTACCTGTTGGAGTAGGAGGAGGGATGAGAATGCATTTGAGACCATTTTGGGGGCTGGGGAGAAAAGAAAGGGAGGAGGTGCCAGAATGGAATGTTACCACTTTATCTGAACCCAAAAAACTTCTGTGAGAGGTTAGGTCAGCAGAGAACATATAAATGAATGAAATAGGGCTTTTTCTAAAAACATCTTGCTGGCATTCAGTGAGAATGAAGGCTGAAGCTTTCATTATTCAGATCTTTATTGGTATTTGCAGCCCTTGAAGTTGCAGATGTCCACACAGTAAGTAAGCACAGAGCATGCCCAAGGCAGGGACAGAGGGGGGAGAGGAGGAAAGATGGCATGGAACAACATTCATGTTTCCCAGGTGCTGGAAGCCACTCAGTGCCAGGTGGTGATTCAGAGCCAGCATCAGGGGAGGCAGCAGCTGATGCATGAACCCCTCTGTTCCCAAAAGGTTTTGGGTGAGCAAGACAGACTGGATGATGCAGATGTCTCAGATCTCTCTTTTCTCACCATAGAAATACCTGAAAGTAGTGCAGAGTGAGTGCCACCTCTGTGGCAGGAGTTTCCTCCAAACTGGGGGTATTTTCGTGTGACAAGTACTGATCAAGTGTGGCCCTTGCAGGTGACTTGGGTGTAGGATGGAGAGATGAACCACCTTTTGTGGTGTTTTTTACCCATTATTTGAGCAGCAGTAATGTCAGGGACAGCAGTTATGCCACCCTGACCTGCTGTTGAGGGATCCATTGCAGTTGTTCCTACAGTGTTTAGCTTTTAGCACAGAACATATTTACAGAAAAAGCAGCTGGATCACATTCTAGACTTTTTTTTTTTTGTTGAGATGAAAACACCTCGTGTTCACCACCTGTGGTGAGTGCAGATCCACTGGTGCACAGAAAGCACTTGGTGCAGCTGGAGGCTGCTCCTCTGTGTGAGTTGGGGCAATTCAGAGCAGCTTTTGGGTGCCCATCCCAGTGAGTGCCCAGGCCTGGCTGCTGTCTGATAGCCGTGTGTGTGACGGCTCAGACTGGGGAAAATAGCTATGGGACAGTCCATGCCCTTGTGGGAGCAGCCATCTGGTTTTAGGAGAGTGCCACAAGAAGGGACTGTGTTGATCCCAGCTGGTTTTTTTAGGGCTGCAGGTTTTTTCTGCCTGGATCCTGAGGACTGAGTTCTGAGCAAGTACCTTTTACTTTGTGGGTGTGCTACAGACTTTTTATTCTGAAATTTAGAGAAGCACAGGATGGTTTGGGTTGGAAGGGACTTTTAAGATAATCTAGTCCCAACCCCCCTGCCATGGTCAGGGACACTTTCCACCAGAGCAGATTGCTCAGGGCCGCATACAACCTTGACTTGAACACTGCCAGGGATGGGGCATTCACAGCTACTCTGGACAACCTTTTCCCGTACCTTCACCACTTCCTTTAATTTAAGTAAATTGAGTTTAGATGCATGAAAAAAAGGAATATTTACAGTTCAGCAACAGTCTCCTCTCTTGGATGGTGCTTCCTCAGCAGGCTGAAGGGGGGTGGACCCACTTTACCTCAGTGGGGTTTGAATAGCCCCCAACAACCTGGAGGAATGACTGGAATTTGCCATGTGCAGGCAGACCCTGTGAGCCTTGAAATGCCCTGTCTGTCAGGTGGTTTTGAACAATCGGTAGGAAGCGGGTCGGACTAAATACTGCTGCCTCTGGCCTTTCCCCTTTTGTCCACAAAAGTTCAAGAAATTCCAGGGATTGGAAGGCAAACATCTGTGTTCCTCCAGTGAATTGGGCAAGGTATATTTAGAAAATGAGGTTCAGAAACCACTGGTGAGAGCTGCTGCTCGCCTGGTAGAAAGTTTGCATAAGCTTGGGCACATATTTAAATCTTCATCCATGTGCACTGGATCCTGCATACAGAAACAAACTGACAGGCACTCTGTCTTGTAAGTCAGCTTGTTTTGTTGATGTCAGTATTTTTTTTTTAAAAGAGGATTTGAGGACTCTGTGCCTGGTTTCCAAGCTGAAGTATAGACACTCTTGCCCTGTGGGGTGCCCTAAGTGAGAAGAATTGTCTGCCACAGTTAGAAGAGGGACACAGAGTTTGCAGCAGTAAGGAGGCAAAGGCCAAAGGGTGTCCTAAACAGCCCTGGGCACTGCTAGTTAGGCAACTAAACTGAGCCTAATGCCACTTTTTAGGAGAGCTGCTGGGACACCATCAGGCACCAGGGCTACTTCGCATCCCACTGGCATCCAAACTTCTCAGGGTCCCCAGGGATGGACTGAGACCCTTATGTGGGTTGGGAATAGCTAAGCCACCTGGTCTATTCAAGCAGGGACTTTCCTCCAAGTTTGTTGCCTGTGGAGATGGCTGATCCAACCTTCCAAACAGCCTTTAGGGGACTTCAGTGGACAATCTGGGTGAGTTCCATGCCTTTTCCATCTAACCAATACCTGGAGCCCTGGCTCTGCAGCAGCTGCCCTGTTAGCTTGGACAGAGCACTTTCAGCACCAGTGCTCAGAGCAGGGTCACAATGTGACTGCTGTTTCAGTGGTACTTTTTGTTCCCACTCTGAACTGTGTGAAATTATTGTGTGTCACAAGAAACAGTTCTCTTACCTCCAACCTCAATGCCTAGGCTGATGACAGCATTAGAGAAGTACCAGCATGCAGTTTGAAGTTGGAAACATTTAATTTTGACTTATCTATGGTGGGGAGATTCATTAGATTTCTGCCTGGTTCTGCAGAACAAGGTCATGTCTTATCAGTTGCCAACACCATCTGTCATGTTTTCAATTGAGGACCTTCTTTCTCCAGCCAGCAGAAACAGGAGACCTTGGGGGTGGTGGCACAGCTGACACCAGAAACAGTGCACCTCCTCTTCCTCCTGGGAGACTGAAGGTGGGAGAATAAGTGGGAAATTCCAGAAGGAAAGAACAGCAAAGGTTCCACAACGTGACTTATTCCTTATGGTGCCTGAAGTCAGATGCCCCTTGGATCCTCACCTTGGATTTACATGGCATGACAGCTGGAGAAAGGGGTTAAATAAAAATTTCAGATAAATTCTACTTTGTTATACTTCATTTCCCAGATTGCAAAAATGGGAAACCTCCCAGTTTTGTTATGTGACAAGTTTAGTAGTGTCTGAGAGGAGCTACAGGGAGAAATGTTTCATAAATGAAAAATAACAAAATAAGGAGATGAGATCGAGTACTTTGTTGTTTAGACATATTCGGTTTGTCCTCCTGCCCTTTGGAGGTAGATGAAGAAACAGAGTACTGCAGGTCTCCTGATGGCTTATTGGGAACAGTTTGCGTTCAGGATATTGCCAAATTTCAACAGAATTTCTCCTAAGAACCCAAGGAACTACTTGTGACAACTAAGATCCCTACCAATTTGTCTTGTGTCCACTCTGCATGTGTTTTGGATCCTGACGATACATGCTGGATGACTGTAAGGTGGTTGTTACAAACTGTTCCCTGAGAGGTTTCACCATGAGACTCAGGACAGGATATACAATGCCATTAAAGTAACTTGCTACCAAGTTGCTCGTGCTGATCCATTGCCAACTTCTTTAGCAATACTTCCCCGTGCACTCTCTGTTTGCCATAAACAGGCACTCCTGCGGTGGAGTGCAGCTGGAATCTCGAGTATATTTTTGCAAGCCATAAAGAAAAGCAGTGTGTCTCCAGAGCAGATTATAATAATTCGATATTTCCCAGATCGCTTGTGCTCTCATGCTTTATCGCTGCCCAGAGTCTTTCAGAAGAGCGCTCATCACACGCGTACCCTAAATAATGTAAGCTCTGTGCTGGTAATATTTATAGCCACACAAACTTGCCCATTTATGCCTGTGTTGTTTCAAAACAATTCTTGAGTGATGGCATTTTTCATCTTTAGTGTACTTTTCTTTAGTTCTGAACACAGAACACATTTGTAATTACTGCCATTATTGCTGCTGGATGCCCTATTAAGCCTACAAAGTGCACTCAGATTTACATTAGAGTTAGTAGAATTCTAATTACAGCACAGGCCTGGGGAGAAAGAACAGCATTTGGAGGTAGAAAGTACTTACAGGAACACCAAGAGAAGTGGCAGCACGTACTGCAGTCACTTCCACTTCATAGAAATGATGCTGTTTCATTTTCAAGTTTTTGTATTTGAGCATCCCTCTCTGAAGCTCAGGAAAGGGTGTGTGACATCTCATGCCATTGTTTTTATGGGATCACAATGGCTATTCATAGCAGGGAATTGTTTTGGGGTCATACAGCTCTCCTCTAATGGCTGCAATGAGTCAAGGTTCTGCATCCATCAGATAATACCAGAGAAGAATTCAAAATTGTCTTATCTCCAAAATACAGAGAGAAAATAGGAGTATGTGAGTGTCATTGAAAGTGGCTTGCTGGAATGACAGAAGTGTGCAAACTCCTTGCAATGTTGTGTAACATAGCTCTGCACATGTTCTCCTCCTTCTGCTTCTGCAAATCATCCAGTTAATGTAATTATAGCTGCTATTGGCAAAAGGCACTGGGAGCACTAGCTGGCTTCTGAAGAAAACTGCTGCTGAGATGGGAGCACTTTCAGCTTACAGAAATTTAGAAAGAGATTGAGAGGACCCTTGTCTTTCAGCCTTATACAGTCTAGTGAAAAATGATCCTATTGCCCCCTGGATAGTGTATGATTCTAGATTATAAATAATGAGCTGGAGTGGCCAAAAATCAGACCTCTTTTCCCATCCCTTTGTAAGGAACTGTGTTATCACTGCCTCTGGTCACATTTTGTCCACTTTTGAAATCCCAGAGACTGAATCCAGAGCATCATTTACAGGGCTGTGAAAATAAAACTCACATAGATGCCTGTTTACATGAAAGACTCCTTAGGTGCTCAAATGATATGACCTGCTCAGATCCAGACAAAAGATGTGTATATACACCCATGTACGTATTCACTGATCAGGTACATATATCTGACTACTCTCTGTATAGACCTCAAAGGCCAGGCTGGAGGGGGCCCTGAGCAACCTGATCTAGTGGGTGGCATCCCCGCTCATGGCAAAGGGTTTGAAGCTAGATGGTTTTTTAAGTCCCTTCCAAATTCAAGACTTTCTAGAAATGTTCTAGAAAAATCTAGAATTTCTAGTAATATTATTGCTCCGGTTGGCTTTTACCTCCTGCTTCATGTGAGAGGGACAGCATTCCTGGCTGGGTTTAGGTGGCTTTCAAGGAAATTTAGCTTGGATATTGTAACTGCTTCCCTCAATAGACTCTGCAGGGAGCTGTGGGCTGGCAGTCCTGGGCAGCAGATGGTTTTAATTCTCTTGAATTTACTGCTTGATGCCTCTGGCTCCCTCCTGCAATGGCATCAGTGGCAACACAAGTGTTGGGTTTAGGGTTTGGCACAAACCTTTGGATTCTCTAAATGACAACAAACTAACCCCTGTCTCTGCAGGCTCTGGTGGAAGAAGAGTTTTGCACTTTGCCTGGCACCGGCACTCTGCCCACATGCTGAGTGAGGGCAGTTGAGTTGTGTCAGAGGATTTACTATCTCGTGTCCCACCTTTTTCCCATCCTCAATGCATCTGACTCTCTCCATAGACCAGGCAGGAGTATGAAGCTCAGGCAGGAGGGTGTCATTCACATTATGAACATGCAAAGAGGAAACTGCTGTCTGACTTATGTGCTAGCTCTCTTTGTAAAACTATTTTCAAAACCAAAGGGAAGTGGAAATGTGTTTCTGAATTTCAGAACAAAAAATTAAAAAAAAAAAAAGGAAGCACTATTTGAATTTATCCTCTGGGATTTGCTCTTCAGTGACAGATTAAGTGACAGAAGGCAATGTTTTTATGGTGCTGTGCCTGTGGGCAATCAGAGGAGAGAGGAGTTTGCAGATGAGTGAAACAAGGACTCAGTGAGACTTTGGACTTCTTGTGCTGGATGACAAACACAGAGAAAAACCAGGGCTCTGCTCCAGAGACAGGTAAAGAGCAGAAGAATGAAAGGGTTGCTCTCATGCCTGAAGACGTGGGCACTAAAAGTACAGCACAGGGACTGTTCATTCAGAAATGTACCCAGCACCTGTTTTGGCTCCTGCCAATGAAAGGATGCTGTGTTCCTGGGACATTTAGTCCAAATCTTTTGATACTTTGGGCTTATTTTCAGGATCACCCAGAAAGTCTGAGGCAGTGCCAGCAAATGAACTAATATATTGTCAGTCTTAGCACAGGGCACTCATGAGAAGTCACAGTAAGTATGTGTTTCTTAACCTAACACTTTCTCAAGAAACTTTAGATACTTTAGGAAGTTTTTCAGCACATTTAGAACATATTCATGGACTCAGGGAATAATTCAGATTGGAAAGGAACCACGGAGAGCACGTGGTCCAGCCTCCCATCCTTGCCTAAAGAATGGCTGAAAGCCTTAAGCATCAGAGTCTAAGCCTGGAGTGCCTCCTCAACCCCCCCAGTTGCAGGGTTCTCCCTTGCACCCATTCAAATCAACAAGTCTTTACAAAGTGGTTTTAAATCTACCAATATCTGGCCTTTTATTAACACTGTTTCTGTCAAATCTGATCACTTAAAAAGGCTTGACCCTCCTTAGTTTCAGCCCTTACATCTTTCTGGACTTGTGGTTTCATCTTTCCCCCCTAAGATCAGGCAGCTTTTGTTACCATCCCCATGAGGGGTCAGGGAGCCTGACTGGCACAGCACCTCACGCCAGGCTTGGGGCTGAGCCTTGGGATGTGCAAAGTCACATTGCCAAAGCAAAACGTGTCCTGAAACCCTGGCAGGCACTCTGGTGCCTGAGCCAGCCAAGCAGCCCCGTAGCACCATGCAGGAATGCCCCCCTCTTCGTAGGATTTACACACAGAAAATCTGAACTGACAAATAGAGATCCCAACCTCAGGGGCATTTCTGTCATACCTTTGGGCTCACCAACAACTGGCTCTGTTTGGATAAAGCAGGAATGAGCTTTCTTCTTCACTGCTTTGCTGCTTTGTGCCTGTTTGGGGGTTCCCATTGTGGGTTTCTGAGTAGCAGTGAGCTGACAGGCTCTCGTTGTACCTCAGGAACCAGCCTGATGCAGGCAGCACCCTGGCAAGTCCCTTCAGGTGTCAGCAGGGGCTCTGAAATTTCATGCCTTTTCTGCTGGATTTACTTGGGACCTGCCAGCTCTGGCAGTTATTTTATTGTTGCAGTTGCCTGGAGAAGGGTTATTTTAACACACTCAAAGCTTATGCTTTACTTATTTGAAATGCTTTCTGGAGTGCCTCTCACTGGGCCTGACTTTGAAGGAATTTTGAGCAACATTGCATTCTTCCAAGCCTCATACACCAAATTATGGCCCAAAAAGAGAAAAGAGGAGACTCTGTGGTAGCTCTTACAGTTTGGGCTTAGATCTAAGGAAGCTGATTGCCCCTTCCCAGCCTGGGAGAACCCATGGTGGGACATTAAGATCCTTCCAAAGGAGCCCAGAGCACCCTCTGCTCCCAGTCATTCCAGAGGGTAAGCCACAGCATGGCATTAATGAGAGCAGTGCAAATCTGGCATAAATCAAAGTGCTTTGACACCCTTTCCATTGTGTACATAAACACCATGTTCCAGTGAATCAGTAAAATCAAAGCAGCACCAAGAGGTCCATTCAGTATTCTTGCACATGTCACTGGCAGCAGACCCTGCCAGTGACATGTGCAAGAATACTGAATATACATTCAATATAATTGAATATTAAAACCTAAAATGAAAAGGTATTTACAATATTTCTGAAATATTTAGGCCTTTGATGAATAGCTCTCTCAAGATCATCCAGATATGCTTTTGCTACAGCACCATATGCATTTAAAAAAACAGATTGTCTCTTTGTGAGAATAGCTGTCTTGAGTGAAGGATGGACACAGCTGCACATTGGGGCAAGTACATGTAAGAAGTCTGGTGGAAATCCTGCACAGGAAGTGCTCAGCAGTTAAAAATGTGACAGGAAAATAACAGCAACATTAAGCAAAACAAAATTTATACTCACCACTGGTGCTCAGGGGCTTCATTTTTTTAACTTCCTCCTGCTATAAAACAAATATTAAACCAAACAGTCTAATTAAGGAAACGTTGTTGACTTGGATAGTTGGTGAAAAAGGGGAGTCTTGGTTCATTTTGTTGTGTTTTGCAATGTGCAGTAGAACACTGGCCTGCAGATTCCCTGGATTTTTGCATACTTGATGTAAAAGTCATTTATCACTTAAGAAGGGCATGATCATATTGGTGTCATTAATCACTTCTCCTGTTAGGACAAGGTAAGAAGGATAGGTGTAACAGAAGTGGAAATTCATACATGCATTTACTAGTGAAGACACTGACCTGCAGAGTCATATTCAAATGATAAACCTGAAGGATTTAACATTGCCTTTGCAAAATTAAATGTGGTGCTTAGAGCAAGAAAGCAGACACACTGACAGGATTCAGGCAGAAGTGGTGGGTTCTGGCTTTCAATGAAGTCATCAAGGGTAGAATTCCTGGTCCATATAGGACTCAACCAGGCAGGACAGATCAGACTTTCAAGTTATACCACAGCAATCATGATGGCAAAAGGACCTGAACAGACTGAAAACTAATCACCTTTTTGGCCACAGCTGTCTGACCCATCACCACATGCAGGTGCAGGAGAGCTGTTACCAGCTCCAGGATGCTGGTGAGGTGTGGGAATGTCATGCAGTGTCACTTCCCAAGTCAGGAGCTGGTCCTACCCTGTGTACAGCTTCAGCCCCAGGGGCATCCTTCATCCTGCAGTCCAGGGCTGGGCATGGAGCCACACTCCAGTAGCTTATCTGGCACAGAGGCAGCAGCTCCCAGCTAGGGATGACACAACAGGCTTGGCTGAGGGTGCTGCTCGCCACTCTCAGCATCTCCGTTCCCATTACAGCTGTAAGAAACAAGACGCTCACATGGGGTTTCAGTCACTGGTGTAACTGGCCACATCTTCACTGGAGTTCAAGTTCTGTTAGGAGATAATAAAGAAATATTATAACAGAGGAAAATAACAGGATAATAAGGAAATAACAATGCAGTGCTGGGGATTTCTTGTGCACAACACTAATTCAGTGTTGAGTGCTAGTTAGTGGATTTGAAGGGCCAGTTGAAACAGTTCATCCAATGTACAGACTTAGCTGCTGATGGGGCACAGGGAGGCAGGGCTAAGCAGCAAAAATTCAATATGAGCCATACACTGCCTTGACAAATTTTCCCTTTGAGTTCCTGACTGCTGTTGCAGTCAGACTTTGGGTCCCTGACTTTCTGACAGCAGGCTCAGCACACAAACACAGTGCTTCCTCCAGAAGGTCTGGTTTAGAGAGTTGTTAATAATAAATAAGGAGGTTACTTGGCTTTGAACATGTTTTCAAAGGTTGGGCCTGGGCAACCTGAAAACCTTTTGCCTCTTGTAAAAGCCAGATTTGGGTTGCTGCAGGGAGGGAAGCAGAGTTCAAAGTGTGAGGTCCTGCTTGAGTTTCAGGGTTTATTATTATCTCTGCCCTGGGCATATCACAGCAGCAAACCCGCCAGATCCAGGGGGTGGGCAAGGACTGGGGACTGGTGTCAGCTACAACAGCAAGATGGGGCAGCCCTAGGGCTCAGCCTTTTCCTGGGGCAGCCCTAGGGCTCAGCCTTTTCCTGGGGCAGCCCTAGGGCTCAGCCTTTCCTCAGGGTAGGGATGAAAAGGGGATGACCAGGGAAGGCGAGGAGGCAGGTGCCCGTGGGAGGCACACCCCCAGTCCCTGCTCAGCTCCAGCTCCTGAACTCCCCGTTCCAGAGTGCCTCTGTAACAGCAATCCTGGCCCTGAAAGCCCCCGGGGCCCATCGCAGTGAAACGCTGATAGAAATCTGCTGTGTGTGGTATGAAACCTGCTGCAGGGGAGGTATGGGGAGAGAGGGAGAGAGAGAAATGCTCAGGATTATTTCTGGTTTGTACCCAAGTGTGCTATTTGTTCATATAAGTATCCATAGCAGAATAAAATACTTTTTATTGAAACATTTTTTTTTGCTTGCTGGCAGGAACTCTGCTCCAATTATCTCTTCCATCGTATCCCTTGAAGCCAGGCTCCAAGGTAAACAAGTGGAAACCTGACAGCTGGAATGCAAAGCCTCAGCTGAGACTGAAAGCTTTTGCTGGATCACATTCTGCACATTTATACTGTCTGGGGTATCAGCAGTGGAAATGAAAATTGAGATTTTCTAACCTCACCAGAGACAACACCTTGCTGCCCCACCTCTGAGAAATCTCCAGTCCACAGCAAAGACTTAATCTATCTTAATTAACAAAGAGCCCAAGTAGGCACACTCTCAGCTTACTCCTGATCTGGATTTCCCACATTCCTGAGTTTTGGAGTGTAACTTGCTGAGAAATTATTTTGCATTAGTAAAGAGTCACTTGCAATGAAAATGCATTGTAAAGCTGTGTTGATTTAGCCTGAAATTTTCTTCAAAAGAGAAGGCTGCCATTATGTAGATGTGTCTGGCTTCAATATAATTTCAGAATAAAACATCTTTTTAAATTTTTTTAAGTGGGATTTTTGATTTGTTTTTCACACCAGTGTTGGATAATCACAGTTTAAAATTAAAAAAAATACATCTTAACAAGGCAATAGTTTTGAGAGGACATTACTTTGGTGAAGACACATGAAATTTCAGGATGATTCAAATTACCATTCTCCTTGCAACACAAAATTTTGATTCTGGGTGTGTGTCTCCTTGAAGACCTGTTGGGCAGGTGAGAGAGGAGAGAAAACCATTGTTGATTTTTTTCCATGATAAGGACAGCATCTGAACAACAACTCTGAAGATGTGTTAATGCAGCCTTCTGCTTAACCACAGAGAAGTTTTGAATTTCTTCTACTGGTTTTTGGACACAGGGAAAAGAACCTTGGTGTGTCTGGGATCATATTTGCAAAAAATCCAGATTATTTTCTCACCCCCTTCAGAGCAATTCAGATTTTACATTTCTCCAGAGAGAGAACACACTCTAGGCTCAGGCTTGCCTGCAAGATGGCTCCCTGAGGGGAAGTCTTCTCCTGCAGAGTGGTGAGCCTCTGCTGCAGCAGCACCATCAGCACACTGACACAGTGTGAGGCACTGCATGGAAAATACAGCTGTGCCACGTTGTAACAACCCTATCAATGAGATCTTGTCTGCTCCTTGTCCTTGTTTACACAGACATGTTCTATTTTCTTGTGTTTTAACCTCCATTCCTTGGGTCAGCTCAGTGCCCTTGTGCCTGCTCAGTATATCAGGTCAGGTCAGTGACTAGGCTTGAAAATCAGCCTAGCCAAAAATCCCTAAAACCTAAACTAAACCTAATTTCCAGCCAGATCAGAAAAGCCATTCTGCAAAACTTTCAGTGTCACTCATCAAAACTGATGAGGAGGGAGAAGAAGACTGCAGGGATGGGATGGTGGAAGAGCAGGACTATTTATTGGCAGCTCAGCCACTGGGGTTAAGCCAGTAATAAGACATATCCTTGGAAGAGCAGAGTTTGTATTTGCAGAGTCTCCTGGGACCCTCCAGTTCCAAATGGTAAAAATTTCTTATGCTGATACCATCATCTGTGCTCAATGCCCATCTATAAATGCCATGAGCACATCTAGGTGTTAAGAGCTGATCCATCGCAGCGATGCTCCCCTGGGCCTGAAATCCACACACAGAAGAGGTGCAGCCTTGGTGTGCAAAACTGCTTCCCATGCTGTCAGCCCTTCCCCAGGCAGGGTCATCTCCCATTTGGGTTATAAAAATCCCCCATTTTTCATCTATGACATTCAGGGAGCTCCACATTTGGCCTGTACAATTCATCAGCTGGTTCTCTGCTGACCTTGCCCCGCCTGGCTCAGCTGTGTCTCGCTCCCATTGCAGCTCCACGACACCCAGAGGATTGCTGCTATTTTGTTCCTCCCAGCCTGACGTGCTTCCCACCAGAGGGTGGGAGCTGGGCTGGATGGAACCGCAAGCAGCTGTTCAAAGTCTGTGCAGAGACAAAAATCCCCAGCTGTAGCTGTCTGTTCAAATAAACACTCAGAGGCCAAGGCATTGCAATATGAGAATCGCATTCCTAGAGGACATGGATTCAAAGGGGGTGGCATGTGAAGGGATTAAGGGAGACCAGCCCTATGGCTGTTGACATGGTACCACACAGCAATCAAGTGCTGAGCTATGCCCACCTGCAGGATGCAGCAGATGACTTGAACTTCATTTTAAGAGTGAAGTATTTAACAAGTTGTATGGAAAATGCTTGCATTAAAAATATCCTAATTTTTCTGGGTGAAAATATGAAGTTTAACATTCAACTGTGTCTCACAAACAACCTAGGGTGATGAGAAATGTGAGGAGAGTGGCTCAAAGGTATCTTCCTCATCTCCTCCCTCAATGCCAAGGCTACTGAGCACTAAAAAAGCACTTGGTAATTTAGAAGGCCTTTTATCGTCTCTGAATGGGATATTAACTCCACCTCTGAAGGCAGTCCCCCATTCAGGAATGAACCAGAGCACTTTTGCTTGTCCCACTGTGGTGCAGAAGCAGAAGAGGTGAGGGAAAAGTGGCCATGGAGGACTTAGCACAGAGCTGGAGCCGAGTCCTGGTTGCCCCCTTTCTGGAGAAAAGCTTTAGTGGTCTCCTTCAGGCATCTCTAGAAATGTTGAAAGCATGGGAAGGAGTGGGGCTCTGCTTCTCACCAGCAGCTGGCCCAGGGGAGGGAATCCAAATGTCTGAGTGTGGACATCTGCAGAGTTATTGCCTGTGTTAGAGTCAGCTGTCTGGGACTCTCAAAGTGAACAGACTGTTTGAGGATGTGATTCACCCGTGATGCTGTGGGAGCCCAAGTCAGGGCAGAAGACATGCTACTGTTTCAGTCTAGGGGAATGATTCCCACACCAAGGGACTCAGAGAAAACTCACAGGCTTATCAAGATTTGGGTTTCTTGTTAATTTTCTGCTACAGGGTCACTAAACTGGGCTCATGACCAGGTGAGGTGCCTTCTCTAGGGTCATTCACAAAGAATCTTGAGGATGCTGAATGATGTGCCTGGGCAAAGGCGGTGGCAAGAGGCAGGAGGCTGCTGCACACCATCCATTCTGACCCCGAAGTCTTTGCTGGGAGCCTCCACCTCATGGTTCACAGGGAGAGGATGAGTTTCCTGCAAAGTTACTTTGGTTTCTAGGTGGAGGTGAACAGTGAATGCTCGGTTGTGCCACAGGGCTGCACTTGGTGCATGGGTTGTGAGCACAGAGAGATCACAGCCTCACAGAATTGCCTTCATGGCTCTGCCTTTGGGGCTTGGCCATGCCTGGGGCATGGTTTGGAGACTCTGCAGTGCTGCAGCTCCTGGGGCCCAGCAGATCTGAGATTGCAGAGAATTGGCTAGGCCGGGGCACAGGAAGGTGTGGCAGTAGGTGCTACAACTCTCTAGATCTTGAACCTACTGCAGAAAATTTGTGGGAGCTGAGGATGCAGGTGTGGCATAGCTGGGTTCTGCAATGGAACAGCACAGAGCCTGTGGCTTGTGGGAGCCAGGAAGGTTGGAATGTGACAAGGAGAGGTTGGGGAGTCAAGAGTTTACATGGGACTGTGGTGTCAACAGTGCTGGAGGTGTGAGAGTAGTTCTCAGAGAATGAAAACTTCCTGAATGTGACTTCTGGTGACAGGAGTTTTGGCCATGCCCCAAAGAAGGTATGGTGATTAAAACAGGTACAAGACCACAATTCCACTCCAATTGTCAGCTCAGTTTGAGCACCTTAGGGTAAGACCTACATGATCTATTGTACCTATAAGTGTGGTGAGTCCAGAGTCAGAAATATGAACAGATTGTGTGGTAAGAAGTTTGGAAGGTGAATTTGGAGGAGGAACTGGGGGGTGAATTCTGTTTTGATCAAAAGGAAGCATGGCAGTGAAAGGGCTCCAATCCTTACTCCAGTTTAAATGTGGAAAGAAAGTACTGAAATTCTTGCCAGATCTGTAAAAGGTTATGATGTCGGTCTTGCATTCCTGTATTGGGCAAGACAGCCGGCTGCTTCGACAGCCTCTGCTCTTTCTTTCTGGGACAACTTCCTTGCCATGGAGACCTCCTCTGAAAAAGAGATTTCAGCACCATGCACAAATGCACCTTTTTGTGCAACTTGTGCAATTTCTCACAACTTCTGGCACTTATCCTGTTCCACAGGAAGCTGAACTGAAAGGCAGTACTGAGAAGCAGGCAGGGATGATGCTGCACACCCAAGCTGTGAGATTCTCGAGAGAAAAGCTGCTATGCACAAATAAAGTATGTTAGAGAAAGTATAAGGGGATGAGGCAGGTGTGTGTGGGCTGAAATGGAAAGCCAGGGGCTGGTGTGATAGATTTATGACAAGACTGGAGGAGAGGCAGAGCAGATCTACTTATTATAGTTTAAAAAATGGTCCCATCAGAAGACTGCCAAGAGTGTTCCACTGTGCAAATTTATGACATGCAGTGGGAGTGATCATGTCTTCTGTACAAGCTAGCTAGAAAAATCCCCCACCTTTTTGCCATGAATATTATTCACAAAAGTACAATAGAAATTTTTTTTCCTCAAGGAAGTTGTTTGCCTATAAGAGGGGGAAAATAGCTCCTATGTTAAGGATAATTGAAAACTTATTTGTTTTTTGCAGTTGCAAATTGGAATTCCAATGTTTATTTGAAGAGTCTTTCAGTTTTCAATTTTAAAGCAAGCATGGTTTTTTCCAGATATACATAAAAGCCTGGAAAACCTATTTTTTGCTGCTTGAATGTATTTTGCACTGAGATATGTCAACTTCTCTTCTTAGCCATTATTGCCACCTACCCACAAAAATAGATCCCATACACTGTCACATAACCCGAATAATATATGATTTATTAATAAGAAATAAATATTTAAGAGGCCTTCAATTTTTCATTTTAGGCAAATTTGGGATTTGAAGCTTTCTGGGAGATACTTTAAGAGTATGGCCATGGAGTAGTGTGAAGATAAGTGTCCTCAGTGAGGGACCATGGCCAGAGAACTTGCCCTGTGAGACACTAAGGGGTGTGGGATTTTTTAGTCGGGGAAAGAGATATTTTTGGGAAACCTAATAGCAACCTGCCAATGTCTGCCAGAGGAGGCAAAGATTTGCTCTTTTTGGAGGTGTGCAGCAGCAAGAAGAGAGGCAATGGTCACAAAATGTTCCTGTGAAGTTCAAACATATTGTGGAGAAGAGGTTTCCACCATAAGGACAGTGGAGCCCTGGTGCAGGTTCCCCAGAGGTTGTGCAGTGTGCTGGGCTGTGTGCAAGTGAGAAAGACAGCCCTTTCCAGCTAAGGATTATTTACTAAGAAGCTGAGCTGTACGTTCTGCATTAATGAGTTTTTAGGAGAGAAATGTCAAAAGGAAATAGTAAGAGTCCCACAGAAGTGTCAGAAGTTTTGCAGTTGGGCATTTCTCTGTAGCGTTATTCCCATCAGGAAGGAAAGGATTTGGACATCTGACAGCAGGTTAAATTCTCTATAACTGAAAAAAAATTGATAAAATTCAAGCAGATCACTGTTATATCATGTATCTTAAGATGAATGCACTGAAATGACTG
Source organism: Atrichornis clamosus (assembly GCA_013400975.1). NCBI lineage: Eukaryota > Metazoa > Chordata > Aves > Passeriformes > Menuridae > Atrichornis > Atrichornis clamosus. The sequence continues at coordinate 64,317 of WBMZ01005841.1, forward strand.
AAACTTCATATTAGGGGGCAAATCTACTGGTTCCCAAAATGTCTCATGTCTCTGTCTTCCCCTTTTCACCAAGATCAGATGGTGACTTTTCCTTAATTTTTATTAAAAATAGCCATTCTTCTTATAAGGCTTAATGGTGAATTTTAAATCTGTGTGCATAGAGTGATACAACATTAGAGAAGAGTTTACCTTAAGGAGCTTTATTGCTGGTGGAGCTTCACAGATCCAAAGCCAACTTTAACCCCTGAGTAGAGTTGCTCCTCTAAATGTAGCACTTTTTTTGTAAGCCAAAGAAAGACGTTATACGTATCATAAGTGGATCATGTTATCTTTTGCAGTAGTGGCACTTACAGACTGTCTTTTTCAAGGTTGGATTTTATATACAAGAGGCTCATGTATTCATGACATTTCACAAAAACTGCCCTCCCTTAACTCTCCAGGGAAGTAGACATTTTGAAATTATAATTTATAGGGGGTTTTTTAGTGAGTCTTTAATTATCATTTTATGAGTGTCCATCACCTTAAATGTTTCTTCAAGGCCTCAAACACAAAGCTGGAAAACAATGACCAGATCTTTGCAGAAACCAGTTATTTTTACATTCATTTATTACTTATTTTAAGAAATCCCCTACATATTGAGATGACAAACTGAAAAATCTCTACAGGATTTCAAAGAACCCCCTGATACCAAGAAATGTGCAGTAATAAATTGTCTTATGGGTTTTTTTCTACAGCCCATGAGGACAGAATAAGTTCAAGGACCCCTTTGCATAACTAGCTTTGAGATTAGGAGCATTCCTCCACTTTAGAGGCACCTGGCCTTTGAGGCTGATGAGGGGTAACAGGGTAAAGTAATGAATAGTATGATAAAACCACTGAAATTTATAAATCTGCAAGTTAGACTGGAGAATTTGCTGTCGTGCTTCAGAGCATCTGCTGCTTCCCAGGAGGGCAGACAATAATTTTTCCCTTTCCTTTTTTTAAAAAAAATTTTTTTTTTTTTTAATTTCAACTACAGGGACTAAGTTAGGAGTTAAGAAGCTGCACTATTTCTTGGTGTCTGTTTTAGATTTAATTGACTAATGACCATACTGGAGACACTGACTCTTCTGATTTTCAGTATCTAATGTTGATTATGCTGTGGCTGAGAAAAAACTGGCTTTAGGAAACAGCCTCAGTTTTGTGAGTGGGTTCAATTTACGCTGCGTGAAGAATAAACAGAAATATATCCTTGGCCAGGGATGCCAGTATTCAAAGGGGTGAATTTGGAAATAAGGGAGCTAACAAAGTCACCTGGCCTGAGGAGCTCAGAGCCTGGAGAGTGGATAAAATGGATCTCTTTAAGGGATAGCTACTAAAACTATACAGAAATGGTATGTCAATGAAGAAAATACCCAGGGAAGGACAATGCCAGGATAAACAGACAACTAATGAGGTTTAATCAAAAAAAGAAAATAAAAGATGACAAATAGATATAGCTGTGTCAGAGCTAGGAGAACTGCAGAGTGGAGAGATGAGTTAGACCTGACAGATATGAAATAGCAAAATGTTCTTTGCCCATATGAATAGTAGAAGAAAAATAGAAAAAATGAGGACCAAGTACAGATCAAGGATGATCTAGATACAGTTCCCAGAATGAAGATCCACACTTGAGCAGCTAATGCAAGACTTAAGCATAATTTAAACCCCCAAATCAGCTACCTCCTATTCTGTAAAGACCTGGCTGGAGTTTGGGAGTGCTCTTTGTTTGCACTCCCTTGCATGCTCTTACTTGCAAGTGGCTGTGGAAATCACCCGTTAGGAAGGATTTGTGAGGTACGGATTATATATGGCAGACAGGTTTGCTCAAGATGGCACTTGACAGCACAATAACAACAAAAAGTAATGCACCTCTATCCCTACAGTGGAAAAACAATGGTGAGTGAGCAGACAAGGCAGCAAAAGCACTGAGGAATGAGTCAGATAATACCAGCATAACCACACAGGATGCACACAAGGTCAAGACCACAGAAATGAGGCTGGAGAGAGGAGAGCTGCTATTTAGACCAAGTGGAGCTCAGTTTTTAGCAAACGCAGTACAGCCAGAAGTCAAAGGTCTTCTCAAAGGTTGGTCTAGAAAAACTCCATTACTGTGGTTGGCTAAATTTGACTGATTCGCTCACTTCCAGATGTTAAAGTACAAATTATCAACCTCACTCTGTAATCATTTTAGGAGATTAACTAGAAAGCTTTCCTATTGTGATGTGCAGATAAAATGTCCTGCTTCCACTGCCCTTGACAGTTCTGTCCCCTTTTATTCTGGTAGTCAATGGTCTGGAGATGAATGAGTGTCTGGGAGATCCGATTCCCAGGGTTTAACTTCATAATAAGATAGAGGCAGTCAGGTATATTGATCCAGAGCCACTTGTGACACCTCATTTGCTCTGTTGTTCCTAAAGGCTTCGGCACAAGTAGAGCTCACGCTCATATTGGGGTTGATGTGTTGGGGAAAACAGTGGTCAGACAAGAAAGATTGAATTTGGATTGAGATGATCTGAAATCAGTTCTCAGCTCAACTGAGATTTTACTTGTCCCTGTTTAAATGAAAATAAAACACCAACACTTCCAGGCCATTCATTTGTTACTTACTGTATAGCATCTGGAGAGAGGAAATGTATAAAATACCTTGTGAACCAGCAAGACCTGCTAGGAAACTGCATTATGTTCCTCTGTTCAACAGGCTGGAAAGTCTTAATGTTTCCTGTCATCTTAAACTTCCTCTTTGCTTTATAAATAATTCCTGGATGCAAAACATTTTCTAGTGCCTTGGCCCTACACTCAGGAATGCATGCTGGGACATAAAACACTCCAACGATTGTCCTTTGGTGCATTGCCAAGCAATGGAGATTTTCAAGCAGGACTTGCATATTGAAATGCAGCTATGCAGATCATCATCACCTGGAAAAAGGGAAAATTGCTTTACAGGAGGAAGGGTTTGCAAAAGTGGTGAAAATAACTTTCTGTATCTCATGCTGATTTGAACTGAGGAACCGAGCCAAATTGCCATTTGACTCTGCTTAGGGCAGAAAGTCTGGAAGAGCATGAAATAGTGCAGAATATCTTCTCTCATACTGCCAGTGTTAGGGAAAGGTCGCCTCTGGATCTCCCAGTGAGAATCCAAGGCCCAGTGCTGGGGACAAAGAAGGAAAGACACCTCAGTTCCTTCCACATTCCACTCTCTGCTTCTTGAGCAAACCCCACCAAGAGGTGGGTGAAGCTGCTGACACCTGATGTGACCTGTCCAGATCAGCAGGACTCCCAGGAGGTTTCTCTTGGTATTTAGTCCAGGATATTGCACCTCTGTTCATTCAGTGTGGGCAGGGCTGGGACACCACAGCTGAATCCGTCAAAACCAAGTTAAATGTGCTCACTGCAGCAATACTGCTGCTGCTTCATCAGGTTGATATGTAATTGTTTCTGTTGCTGGAGGGCTCCATCACCCCCTTCATTAAAATGCAAATTTTCCATTAATTAAAAATGCTGGGAGCATTTGCACAATTTATGACCAAATCTTAGAGTCCAGAAACCCCCACGCTGGGGAGGGGCAGCAAGACAGTTTTGAAACTGCTGGAATAAATCTTTATCTCAGAACACTGGGGATGTTTTAGCTGATAAAGAGGTTCTTTGTGGACTTCTAACATTAATTTGTTCCCCCTAGATTGGGAAACAGCAAAGCAGAAGGAGTTCATGAAGAATTATATTCCTACAGAAAAATGTACCATCTGAAACTATTCTCACAAAAGAGAAAAGAAGAAAGATCCCAGCTTATGCTCTGATGAGGCACTAAATGATCTAATTCTGCTTAACCTTCCTTTCCCAACCAGAACTTTTGCATATCCCCCTCTATAGCTGATCTACTCTTACAGCACTGAGCACTTCTCTGCTGGGATTCCTCTGATTGGAGTAAATTCCATCTGCTCCTAACTTGTCAGTAAAGGTAGAATTTCTCCTGAGATGTGCTGAAGTGAATGAGGAGCTGCTCCTTGGTGGCATGTAATAGGCCAGAAAGAGGAGACCCTCATGCTGTGGCTGCCTGGTTTTCATGCATTGAGCTGGGACTTTTCTACCTGTTCTCACCTCTGAGGTGAGGAGCTGGAGAGGTGCTGGGAGAGCCTGGGCTCACTGGTGCTCCTCACCTTGCTCCCTTACGGGTACGGCTGCAGTGGGGTCCACGTCTGGCAGCAGGGAAGGTGGGATTGCTTGGGGTGTGAAACCCTCCCTGCGACCTCGTGACACATTCACGGCATGTGAAACCACCCGTGGCATCTTGGTGTGACTGGAGCCCTTTCACTCTGCTCTAGGGGAGGAAGGTGTGTGATCTCCCTGCTGGGATGTGCCTGGGGTAAAGGATCAAGCTGTAGGAAATGTTTGCTCTTCCTCCAGAAGACACCCCATGGCTATGGCTGGAGGCTCTACTGCCTACCTGGATTCAGCTAATCCACTTTCAATTTCCCGTGCCTTCACTCTTCCTGAACACTAGTCAGACACAGCCTGAGGGTCCCATCTTGCTGGCTTGATATGTGCCACTGGGATGTAGTCTTTTCCCTTATTGTCCTTAAGCCATGAGCATTTTCCAGCTGGTTTACCCCCTTCTGCCTCAGGGAAACCTGTGGCAAACCTGGTCCTTACTTCTGGGCATGAGCAAATCACAGTGTGTCACTGGGGAAAAAAACATCCCTACAGCTGCAAAAGCAGCCCTGATATGAAAACACCTTCTGCCTTGGAAGTGAAATAAATGGCGATGGCAGGTGGCAGGTCTGTGCATGCCTTGGCCTCCTTGCAGGACCAGGAGAAGCAGGGGTGTGACCAGTGTGCAATGCCTGTGCCCAGGCTATGCAGAGAGATGGGCAGGATGGTGCAGGGATCTCTCCCAGTGTGCCATTGTGCCATTGTGCCATTGGAAGTGCCTCTGGTGCCTCTCATGCCTGTATTCAAGGCTCCTGTTTCTGTTCTTCTTCTTCTGGAAAGGATAAACATCTGCACCTAACTCCAGCAATGCCTGTGCAGAGCCTATTTCTGGCACATGTATAAATCAGCAGCAATTTCTACCAAGGTAAATTTCGTTACTCATTATAAAATTGTCGTAAGTTAGGTCAGAACCCAGTGTCCTGAGGGGCTGCTAATGGGCCCTGGAGGGTCTGGGTATGTGTGTGTACGTGCACGGATACGTGAGCAAGCGGAAGGGATGCCAGAACTCAAACCACTGCTGTTATTCTCATTGCAATGCCCTGCCTGGGGTGAGATGGGCTCCTCTAGTGCCAAGCCCTCCACAAGCCAGAAATAAAACAAAGGTTCCTTCTGCAAAGAGCCCACTCTCTGGTTTAGTGACAGATGTAACAGGTGAATGACATGGAAATGTGGGAGAGTGGAAGGACCGGGTAATTATAGACACTTGCCTTTGCTCAGTGTCACTGTGGGCACAGAGACACTGCCAGTCCCAGAGCACACATGTTTTTTGCAGTTTAGATTAGTGACTGTAGATTGGTGAATTTCTGCAAATTTAGTACATTGACAGGTCTGGTCTGTTATTTATGCAGAATGATCGAACACAGGCATTAATTTCTGTGAGGCAAGACTCTTTATGGCTCCCTATGGATCATACAGTGGATACTGAATTGCTGTCCTGGTCGTAGATAAATCGCCTATGAGAACTCAGTATCATCTGAGACTACATTATTAGGATTGTTTCCACATTCTCAGCCCTGGTAGTTAAACGCAGCAAATAAAGAACTGAAAGATGATTTGTTTTTCATTCAGTTGAACTATTCCAAAATTTCAGGGCTGGGAAAAATAAAAAATCATCCTGATACATCCAGAGTTATAAATAGCAACACTGCAAGTACTGGGGAAAATGCTGCATTCCTCCAGGTTCTTGTAAGAAAAAGGATTAAGAGAATGTGAAACTCGTAAAATTTATGGTGGCCCTTGGCCGGATGTGATGTGTCAGTGAATGCAAGGCACATACCAAACATGAAGTGGAGCAGTCACTGAAGATTTATATCTGCTGCATCTCTGTCCCAATAGCACCATATGTTTATATGGACTGTGCATTTATTATTGGAAATTGAAGGTCTGCCTCATCACTTCTTACTGGAATCTCATGGATTTGATTTCTGAAGGACACTGAGAGCAATCCATGCTCCCACTTATATCCTGAGTCTATTTTAGTTTAAAGTAAAATCTAAAATATGTGTTCCTTTCCTTAGCAAGGACCAGGATTCCCGAAATTAGAGAATGGGAGCAGGCAGCAGCCAGCCACCTCATATCCATGCTTCTTGTTGTAAAACTTTATCTTCATATGTAAGGATTTTATAAAAAATTTGCATTTTCCTGGTACTGTACACATATTCCATAATTCAAGCTGGGTGTGAAACAACTCCTACGACTGAAAAGCTGCCAAAAATCCAGGAGCATCCCCAGTCTGCAACAGGGATAGTCCTGGAAATCTGTCAAAGGAGAAGAAGTGAGAGATGGGGGCTGGGACGTGTGTTCTTCCCCAGCAGCTCGGGAGCCCAGGCCAGGCTGAAGCTTAGCCCCAGTGCCCTGGTTTGCCCCATTGGTGGCAGGGACATGGTGATGGGGCAGAGCTGCTGCTACCAGAGCCTGGTGACAAGGACATGCATGGGAAGTGGAAAGGGCAAGAGAAGGTGTGAATGTGCTGTGGGACATGAGGGGCAGGGATGGCTCGGTGGGAGCTGCCCGGGACGGAGGCCTTGCTCAGCTCAGAGGCCTCCCTGAGCATGCAGGCAGCTGAAAACACGTGCTGCCCTTTTGGCTACTTGTCCTGTGCAGCTGCAGGGAGGAGAGCCATAATAAGCTGGAGGAAACCAAGTTGTTTTTCCAGTCGCTCATTCCCAGGAGCTGGTGGCAGGTGGAGATGTCCCCAGGATGGTGGCCCCCCTGGCCAGGGAAGGGAGGGTCTCTCGCACTCTCTGCCAGGACTGAAAATATGCTGGTAGCAGCAAATGATATCTTAAACAAGCACAGCCTTGGGTAATTGTGGTAACTAGAATAATATTCCATGCTCTGTGGAGATGGGATTGTTGTGGTTAACAAATGTGTAACTCACGCTATTAAGCAGTTCCTGCTCACAGTGAGGGCTGCATTATACTTAATGTCATTTTACTCACCTACAGTCTAAGGTGTTGCTTTTTTTCTAGTCTAATCTAGGCCTATGTGAATTTGTCATTTCTGCCTAGCAGAGCTGCTCTCAGATCAAGGACAGACACACACACACTTTTAGGGTATTTCCTCACTGGAGACTTTAAACAGCCAGCACCTGTTCCCCAGCCTTAGGCAAGTGTTCTGACCATTAATGCCATCTCTGCATCTTCAGTCAGGCTGCCGCATCCAAGCAGCCAGCTGGGAACAGCCTCTGGTCCCTGTTAAATCCTAAACTGTCCCCAGGGATTGCAAGGACCCAAACTGAGCTATGTAAGTGCTGCCGGTTTAACTGCACATGTGATCAAGTTTTAAGGCTTAAACCTGCAAACCTGGACCTTCAAGCATGGATGTAATCTCTGTTTTCTTCATGAGGAAGGAAAATAAACAGGAAAAACTGCTCACTTATTTACATAAACTATTATGCTGCTTACCTGAAATGCTGCCTACTAACACATTACCTCGAGTGGAATCTGCGTAGCTTTTGATTTCACAAGTGATAAGAGACTCTGAACATCACCACTGCTGTGAAAGGACTTGCAAAAGGCAGCAGAAGCCACGGGCATCACCCCAGTAGCTCAGATCCGGACTGTAGGTGCAGACACAGTGCTTTCTAGGAGGGCAGCACTACCTGCAGCATGGTCTGGGCCTAGAACAGTTTAATGGCATGAGCTTTCTAGATGAGATGGAGCCATGGATACACAACTTTGAACTAGCTGGTGTAAGGTGTGTGCTTAAAAGTTACCTGTCTGACCTCAGACACAGCAGTGTCACTAAGACTGAGGGGGTCTTGCCTCTTGTTGGGTCTGGCCATCAAAAATACACTGAGATCACATATGAAATGTTTGGAAGAAGCAGGAGTGGAAGAAGGGCCCACTCCAACCTTGTGCAAATAAATCCAATCTCTCTCACATCCCTAATTTTGATTTTGTGCTGCAAAGACCTAAAATGCTTCCTTGTACAAAATGAAAAGGCACTGAGAGTGATGTTTATTCACCAGGCTGGCAGCACTTCAACCCTTGAGCCAGTCTTCTCAGCTAAAAATTGCCCAACTGGCTGAATACCTCCTTCTGTTTCTGGATTAATGTCTTCGGCTTCTGCTGATTTATGGGGGCTGTGACTTCATGACCTCAACACATGTTCTGAAGAAAGTGAGTTTGTGCCAGAAACCAGGAACCACACACTGGAAAACAAAGCAAAGGAAGATGGATTTGATTGCTAACTGTGCACCGTGCCTGGGGCTCAGGTGCCCTGTGCTATCACCATCACAGAGCATCTGTGGCTGCTCAGCTGGGAGGAGGGAGAGAGAATGATGACACCTGCCATTCCCTTCTTGAGGTGCTCAGTGCCTTCATCCCCCCATAACCCCACTGGCTGCACCTCCTCAGCTGCTCCCAGCATCCTCTGAGAACTGACAAGCCTGGCAAGGAGGGTGCTGTGCCTCCAAGCTCAGCCTGAACAAGGTAAGGGGCCATGAGAGTGCAACTTGATTAGAGTTATGGCATGGTCTGATCACAGGCACTCTGATGTATTTTCCATATCTGAGCAGAAAAAGCAGCAGCTGCAGCTCTGCCCCAGCATAAAGGTAATCAGATTGACCCAGGGTGTCTGCAGCAGGCAGCTCCTCACAGGCTTTCAGCAACGGCAAAAATCAGAAAGACAGACCAGTGATAACAGAAGGACAGCTTTCCACACACACTGAGCTGGCAAGGACACAAAGGACACACAGAGAGGATTCAATTTTTTTCCTAATTTCATCTGACATTTAGCAATCGTAACTTTTCATTTGAGTAATAAATGGGTTTGTCCTTTCCAGGAAAACTGCTGTGGACTTATTATTCCCTTTATGGTGTGTTTTGCTGAATTCCAGATGTTGCTGTTTATTCAAGTCAAAGTTCAACCAAAGAAGAGTCAAGAAAAAAAATAAAAAAAGAAGTTTTGCTGAAAATGAAAAAGGAAGTAAAAGATTTGAAACCAGTTAATTTGTACAGGTATTAGTGTTATATGGAGCTTTACACTGAGCTAAATTACAGCAATGCAGTGAATCATTCCAGGGGAGTGAAAACAACTGTCACTGCTTGCTTCTCCCATTAACCTTTTTTAATGTGAACTTGTAAAATAATATGTGGTCTGGGAGATGAGGAAAAAATGACTATTCATTGAGCCAACCTCCACAGGAGAAATTAGCATCTTTCCTGATGTAACAATGAAAGAAATAACCCTTTGCTCATCCAGTCTACTCCTATATCAAGTGCCTCTCTCTACTGGCAGAGATGGAGCAACCAGAGGGAACACAAAATTAAAGATGGAGCTTATTCAGGTTATGCCCAATTGTTTATTTCCCAGATGATATCCATGCTAAGGGTTGCACAGAGAAAAATCTGATCCTCACTAGAGGATTGATAGGCTAAAACAAGACACCACAGTCCTTGCTCAGAGATGAGAAGATGAAACATTCTTCACCTGCTTCCTCAATAATTTAAAAATAATTGCTTGCTTTTTAACTAGCTTTTAACCTTGGGAACCAGTCCCTCTGGAACCAGCCCAGGTGGCTGTAGAGCAGCCTTGGGGTAGCTCTGAATAGCAAACCTCTGACTATGCTTGTGTCTTGGTTCTGGAATGAGAAGATGACATAAAGCTGAATTTTTTTCTCTCTGCGTAACTAAATTGAGGCTGTAAATTTGCCTCCATTTTTAGTAGATTGCATCCATATTGCAAAGGAAAATAAGCAGAGCTAAAGCAAGAGGTTTGTTTTAATTGCATGGAAGATGTTCAAAAGATTGGCTTGCTACCTGCTATTGCTAGTTGAGGGCTGCTGAGATATTTAGCAACCTACTTGAACTAAATGCATTCCCTGGGACTTCATTTTAAGATCTTAATTCAGCCTTTCATCCCTGTCAAGTGTGATGAAATCACCCCTGATAGATAACCAGCCCCTGCCTGAGGAGGTTTTGATGAGTGCCTGAGCACCCACCACTGGGCTGCTGCGATGATGGACAAAGATGGAGAGACAGTGTTCCCTGTGACCAATGGCATGACGGAGACGTTTCCCAGAGCCACTGGGAACTGTCTCCTCAGGAGGCCAAGAGACTGATACCTCCCCAGTCCAACGCAGGTGAAAACACAGGTGTGTGGCGTCTGGTCTGAAGAGGCCTTATGTTGGGTGGGAAACAAGCAGACATGGAAAACAGCACAAAGCACAAAGCGTTCAAAGTTTTTCCCTGGCCAGTTTTAATGTCTGGCAAATTTCTGAGCAACATTTCTCTTCAGTAACCCTTGGAGCACTCCAAGAGCTTGTCATGTTCTTACAGGGTTGATCTTGCCTGTGGAGACACGAGGGATTAGTCACAGAGACATGTGCTAAGGGCCTGCCTGTGCCATTCAGCAGCTCACAGCTCTCCCTCCACCCTGCAGCAATCATAGGATCACGGAACCATTTATGTAAGAGGTCTTAGAAAAGCCCTCTAAGATTACTGAGTACAACCATTAACCATGACTGCCAAGTCCCCCACTAAACCATGTCCCTCAGTGCCACGTCTGCACATTTTTGAATACCTCCAGGAATGGTGAGTCCACTGCTGCCCTGGACAGCCTGTTCCACTGCTTGACAACCCTTACCATGAAGAAGTTTTTCCTAATAACCAATCTAAGCCTCCTCTGTTGCAGCTTGAGGCCCCTGTAACTCATCTTGTAATGAATTGAATTGGNCTGTTGCAGCTTGAGGCCCCCGTAACTCATCTTGTAATGAATTGGAGGTAGCCTTGGTGTGGGTTTCTGGGTGCTGTCAGGAGACTGCCACACATCTAGAAATGCTGGTGATGATGAGTGAAGGGCTCTTTCTCCTCTGGGCCTGTGTCTTCATCTCCACGTGAAACATGACAGGGAGACAGGGAGGACAGGTCAGTGCTGGAAGCGGTCACCTTGCAGCAACAGAGCTGAAGGACAAGTGTGAAATGCTTGTGCTCAGACAGATTTTTTTTTTAGTATCTTTGCCCCTGCTCATTAAGAGGTTTGATCTTATTTCCCTCAGGTGCACTTTCTCCCCACTTGGAAAGTAATGAGTGGTTGCCCTTATGAATCTTTGTGGCTCCCTGCCACACAACTACCAAAAGTCACTTGACAGCTTCCCAGGGGTTCTGTTTCCCTCAGGTTTGGTACCTCCCTAATTAAAAACTCGCTAGGTATCAAACAGATTTTCGTTTTTATTTGATTTGGCTGCCTTTTGGGAGTGGGAAGGGGAAAAAACCTCTCCTCTAATTCCTAGCAGGAATATTTGCCTATGGACACAGCCTAATCTGACTTTTAAGCAAACAGATCAATATTTGCTTTTCACCACATTGAAACCTGCTGTTAGCATTCCTGGTCCAGAAATTAATACATGTTGATGTTAGTTAGGGGGCCATTGATTTGGCTGGTATATGTAGGCATAGTCTGCTTCAATTCAGCAGAGTCGGTATATTCCAGCAGAGAAGTTGTCCTCATATATTTCACAGTTGCATCAAGTTTGGTTTCCAACATGAAGTTGCAATCGAGATAGAAGAGAAATGATGAATGGAAATTTAACTGCATGAGATAAAAAAGGAATCAGCATGGGCACCTGGGGGTGTGGAGGACAGACTCGTTTTGAAGGAGGGAAGTGCTGGTGCAGGTTCGGTTACTGCTATCCCCTGCCTGACTGCCTAAACCTACATATCTCAAGTTCCCCAGGTCACAAGGTTATTCATATTTGCTTACATTATGGCCTCTGTTAGGGGCACTTAGGCATCACTCCTTTTGTGTTTGCCATGAGGAAATACATAGCATTAGTCTGCCTGCAGTCTACATAGACAAGGTAAGTAGAAAGTGGGAGATAACATTATTGTTATGCTTATTTATGAGCTGGGAAGATTCAGGGAAGGATATTAAGGGACATGCCTGTGGCAATCTGTGGCTGATGGAACAGTTACAGACTGGGCTCCCAGGATCCCTGTTAGTGTCCTCTTTGTATGACCACATCTCCCAGGAGAACACCCTCGTGTCATTGAACAAATGAAATTTGAGCTACGCCAAGTATCCCTGTAAAATGACCTTTCCAAAACATGGATGTATTTTGCAAATATATTTTTTCTTTGCAAGTTAGTAATAGGGACCCATTAGATCTACCACAGGTATCTTTGGCTTACCAGGTATGTGGGAGCCAGCAGAGCCATCCCCAGTGGTGCCTGAGGACGTGAAATAGGGTGAAGTGCCTTTCCTGTATCGCCAAGTCAGGAGAGCGAACACAAACCATCTCCACATCTCTCCTGAACACAAACCATGTCCCCATGGGCAGCAGTCTGTGAGGGAAGAAAAGCACAGTCTGCTGACACATACCAGACATGATGATAGCAGGTTGACCTCGACATCAATTCATGGACATACACATTCTAATAATGACTCTCCCTCTCTTTTGTACAGTTCTGAACTCTAGTGATAACTACTAATGTCTACCTCTAGTAATATTAGTATCAGTATCACCAATTATGCTTTGAAGATGCTACTGACTGTTGCCATGGACAAGACCAGGTGCTGCACTATCTTCCCTGGGCCTGTAAACACCTCTGTGTGTAATACAATGGCTGGTGAGGAGTGGTGGCATGGAGAGACACGGGTTTAATCACTAAAGAGAGCACTCAGGAACTGGGACACGTGCACTGCACAGTGGTATGATCTGAGAAGCCATTTAAGGTCTCTGCTGGAAAACAAACATGGAAAAGATAACCATGGATTACAAGGCTGTTTGAGATCTACGTACATTGTTTTGACAGCAGAAATTATAAACAGCTCATTTTTGTTGACCTGTGCCCTACAATCTGTTTGGAAGCAATTCCTGCTTTTTATCTGAGAAACCGATGGTGGAAAACATTGCTTGCATGGAAAATATTGTCTCGGTCATCTCTTGCCCAATGGTTTGTTTCCCAATTCTGATTACCAAGCTCATACTCATACTTCCTTGGCAGTACCTGAGTGTGAGTTCCCAAGGCACTGTCGCTGACTGATGGGTCTGTGCTGGTGAGTCAGAGCCGACTTGTCTGTGATGGACTGATTAAAGGAGGATGACACTTCAGGCAACACAAACCTTGAGAGACCCACATGGATCAGTCTGTTCCACAATACTTTCACCAGTGGTGAAGGAAGAAAGTGGAAAAGGGAGATACAAGAATGAGAAAGGCAGTAGGAGGAAAATCAGGGCATGGATCAGGCAGGACACATAAAAAAAACATTTCCAAAGCAGAGAAAAGCAGCTCCCACACAGAAATCTGTTCTGCTTTGTCCTGCTTACTTAACAGAAGTGCTGAAGGTTTCCCACACCTCGCTTTTTGTTACTGGTGACAAAGAGAGGACCGTGAGAGAACCAGGCTGTTTTAGCATGTTGGTCCTCCTCACTGTTAGACTCGACCTGCTACTTGCTCTTCCCTTCTTGGGAGACTGACAAGGTGGAAGCAGGGAACTGGGGGTCCCGGGCATCCTTCCCGGAGGTGAAGTAAGGCCAGCAAGACAATAAGCATCTAGGAGGGGGCAGGTTTGACCAAACAGCTGTTGCTGTGTTACTGCCAGGATCTGGTGCTACAAGAAAGGCAGGAACAATCAGGGGAGGAAGGAAAGTCTCTCAGACTGCTAGTAGCTGTTTAGGCTGGTTTCACTGTCTTCTGAGGTGTGTAGACAGGAGTCACTGGTACCTGTGTGGGAGCAAGGGTATTGCTGCACCTGTGACAGGTAAAGAATTTTGCTCAATTTATCTAAGAGACTAGACCTGTCTTTACAAACCTGTCTGGAAAAGAAGAATAGCAGCTCATCTTACACACACTGTGTTTCTCTGGGACTGAGGTCCAGCAGGCTACAAGAAACCCCTCCCCAGTGACAGAGCCTTTACTAGATTACGTCTGTGTCTCCCCAGTCATCGGTCTGCCCAGTTAGCACTGAGAAGCTTTCTTATGGAAGTATCATTGCAGACCATTTGCTGCTCTGGATCAGTGCCTGCTTTTTGCATATGTATTTGTCCTTCGATCTTCTCCCATTGCTGCCAGGACCAGAACTGGGCTTTCATTGTTGCAGTTAGAGGAGTGATTAAAGCTGCAGAGGATGCAGAGTTAGAGCCAGGCAAGGCTATTTCTCCCCGGAGGCTGGTTTTCATCTGCATGCTATTGTGTTAGAAATCTGCATTCATGGAAGATATTCTTAATACAAGACCAATTGAGACCTCTTGTCTGTCTGTGTTCTGTCTACCTGCTGCTGGCCAGGACATAACAGCCAACTGGGTGCCAATTTCAATCTGTTCCTTTCATTTCTAAAGCACTGTTGTTGATCATCTCTGGCATAAGTCAGTTGTCACCAGCACCTCCCCAGGTTCGTGCCATGACTGCTCCCTATGCAGATCCACAAGCCCTGATCCTCTCTCCAGCCAGGAGTGCTCTCCACTTCATCGTGCAGAGTGGGACATCATGAGGCCACCTCAGGTAGGGTAGACACAGAGAAACTGCCTGGTGGGGATAGTCCATATTTCATGCCCTGTCCAACAGTTGCTTGTGAGAGTGTTAGATAGTCTGAGGACAAAAACCATGCTGGCAATGAAGCTAATATCCTGTTGATATGGAAGCCTCCAGGCCTGTGCCCTGGTCCTATTTATTCCCTAAAACAGATACAACCCAAATTATCTAACTTCAGTAAGATGTGTAAGGAAAATATCAGTCTAATTCACTGTAGAAGACAGACCCTCACTCTGGGAATGTCGCAGATCCTACCCAAGGCTCAACACAAAGCCTGGGGGCTCTTCCTGCTGGAGGGAACACAACAGGCTGCATTCCCTGCCCAGCTCTGTGCCCACACCAGGGGTGTTTGCACCCGTTGGGCAGCATTTGTACTGCTAATTCTGTGGTTTCATGCTGCCAGACACAGCTCAAAATTAAGCAATCATATTTTTACTGAGGTATCTTCTACCTCATCGGTTCTTACAGAGCAGGATCTGGGCAGGAAACATCTGCTTCAGTGACTACGGTAGCCAGAGCTGTCAAGAGAGCTCCGGCAAAATGGGGAGTAAACACAGCTAGTGCATAACAAAGTGGTGTCCGGCAGCAAATTCCTCCTATCAGAAAGAAAACTGAATCTCACACTTGTTTCCCTGAATCCTGTCTGTTTCCCGGTTAAGCCCCAACAATTTCAAGCATCTCAGGCATGCAAGGAAACACTGCTGATGTCAGGCAGCTGGAGGCCAGGAAGAGGAGATGAAGTTCAGGAAGACTGGGCCCCTGACAATGAAACAGATACTGTGTGGAAAGCATATTCTGGGTCATAAAAGGGTTTCCCCAGTTCTCAATCTGTCTGAGACAATTTTCTATTTCTATTCCCCAGCTGTAGCCTGAGGAAGGGGCAGCGGAGACTCGAGTGAATCATCCATCCTGTGCAAGAGAATCCCGAGGTGGGAGATGTCCTGCTTTTAAGACAAGACACACAGTCGCTCCTGATGCCAGAGAGGAACCCAACACTATCTAATGGAGACCTCGATGAGGCCATCCAGAAACCCAGACAGTTATCCCACCTGTCATTGATGCCTCATGCCCAGGAAAATATGGGCTGAAGGTTCTCTTGCTGACGGGTCGGTTATGTTGGACCACAAAACCTGGGCAGGTTCCCCCAGCACAAAGCCCAGCTGCAGCCAGGCTGTGCCAGCAGAGGAGGTGGTTCATGGTCACCAACACCATGCTCTTCCTGGCCACTGGAAGCAAGGGGAGCCTCCCATCCCAGCTCCGTTCCTCATGGATGTGGACTGTTGTGAAGGAGATCAAGTCCATCCCCACACTGGTTCATGAACTGTGTAGTTCTCTCTGCTCACCTCACAAAAGGATTTCTACAGAAAATTATTAATCAGAGGAAGGTTCAAGTTACAAAACACTGTAATTCACTGAATCAACACTGAATCATGTCCATACTCAGCATGTAAGGCAGACTTTAGCCACAGGAATGCTTGAACTGCTGACTATGATGAAGGAAGGTGTGAAGGTGATAAAATGTAGGGCAGAATTAGCTTAGCTACACCTGTTTAAATCCAGTTATCAACAGCACTCAAGTTTTACATTTGCACTTCAGACTAAATTTCATGTCATTTTGTATATTTTAAATGGGATTAAGGAAGGCATTTTCAAATTTTTTTGCATCTAATTTCCCTCTCATTGAACCATTGAGAGTTTCAAAGGGAGCATCCCAGGGAGCGCAGAAAAGCAGCACCTATGTATCTCACCAGAACCACTGCAGTCAGACATGCAAAATGCTGGTCTGCTAAAAATTCAATGAAGTTGTTCAATCACACTCATATCACTTTAATAAGTTAACATTTTACATGAAGTTTTCGTATTGGATCAGACAGTTGTTTATTGTGTCACTCCAGCTTCGTGTCAGATGGACAAGCTGCAGTAGGTCACCTCTACCAATACAGTTTTTGAGAACTTGGTTTATTTCATAGTGAGTAACATTTGAAATCATTTTCTGTAGCAGATTATGCTAGCCAAAATAACATTTCCATTTATTTGACGAGCTTTGCATTAGCTCTAAATTAAGCATTGTATTTAACTATGCACTTTTGTAACAAGCCCTCATGTTATTCATTAGAATAGAGAAGTAAATTTCTACTTGAAATATTTGGTAAACAAATAAGGGAAAGTATCTTGCAAGTGTCTGCAAGTGTCCTAGAGATGCAGTCGTCACTCATGTTGTCTTTAAGGAAGAAGTTTGTGTACGCTGGACAGGAAAGGTGGGATTTGTCCGACCAGCTCCAGATGTTCACACCGTAAATTTCTGCCTATGAGCAGAGTCGAGTGTTTTTATAGTCAATGGAGAAAGACAGGCACTTCAGGATGCATTTTCCCTTATCCTAATGTCTGCAACAGCTCTGATATTGCACCCTAAAAGTTCCTGTTTCTTTCCCCTGTAAAGGGAACCTGAAGTGACTGGCACTGATGCAGGTGTCCAGGCTATGTCTGCACCAGAAAACTAAAATGCCAGGGATCATGTTTTGGCACTGAAGATGAGGGGCAAGGAATGGCAGCAAATGGTCTTGCCCTCAGCAGTAGTGAGGTAGCCCCCAGGTGACTGCTATTGTCCTGCTCTGAGCCCACCACACCTTTGGGAGAGCACTGGGTGGCCCAGGTTGGAATAATGCTGGGGACAAGCAGCTGGGGTGGTGTAGAAGCACTTGGATGGCCACAGGAAGAAACCATGGTAGCTGACCCAGAAACAGACTTTTATGTTGCAGACATGCCAAATAATAGAAGTGAATCCTACCAAATGTCTTGGTGGTGTTCATGTCCTCCTCTGCTGCCTTCATTTCCTGTAATTGTGAATGATTTTTTTTCTGCTTGGATGCTGTTGGTGTTTCTTCTGCAACAGACTATGGTTGCTGGTTAATATTTGGCTGCTCTGACCTTTCCTCTTATCCTTCCTGAAGCATAAAAGTATTTTTTGTCAGTGCCTCCAGCTCTTTTCATAAACCATGTAGGAAGAGGATGACTCATTTACCTCCATAGAGATTTCCCTGAATTGATTGTCCTCTAGTGGATTTGTGCTGCTATAAGGATTAAGCTTTTCATTTGTTATTTGGTGATTATTAAAATCATTGGGGATAGAATTACAAGATCAAGCAATGCCTTTGCTAAACCCAAAGGTCTTCCTGAGTGAACTTTTGCTGCTCCTTTGATGTCAGTACATGACTCTTCTCAACCATACCAGCGTCAGTTGCCAACTGCACCCACCAAAGCACCAGTATCTTTTTGTAAACCCTCAGTCTGGTTGGAACAGTAGTTGTCAATAAAATGGAAAAATCTCATCCTTTTTTTAATCTAGACTTCATAGTGGAAGCACACTCTTTTATGTTTACTTTTTGCAGGAAAAACTGCTTATTTGTAAGCTGTTTCATTATTTTAATACAAAATTTCCCATTTTTCATCTTTCAGTAGCCCTCTCTTGTGTCTGCAAGACAGAAATATCACTGTCACTATGATCTATTGCTATGGGTATGTACCATGTATGCTAAATCCATCAGATTCTGACCACGGTTTTAGCAGTGCAAGTACAGCATGACCACAATCAGAGTCTGTCAGCTGGGGATATAACACCTGACTTAATTTTATACAGCTGGGACACCTGGTTCTTACATTTTTTTGCTTTATCTCAGCAGTTTCAGAGAGACTTCTTCATACAGCAGCATAAATGAGAGGCAAGTCTGACCCCAGACACTGAGGACAGACAGAAATGAAAAATAAATCTCAAACCCAAAGAACTGATGTTTCAGTCCAACTGCAATATAAAAAATAGTAGAAATGGGATGTGAGAATCTGAGGGGAATCTAAAAATCCTGACATGGCATTATAACTACTGCTTTTTAGCCTGAAGTCTTGCTATTTGATGATACATTACTGAGTAATTTTATCTATATGCTTTCCCTTCCATGTAAAAATATCGGTTTTCAATTAAGGAAGCTTGCTTTTGTTGTGAATGGTTAGATTTTATTCCTGAAGCTTTAAAACATAAGAAAAAATATTGATAGGAAGAGTGTTCATACATATAACAGGCAAAATTCCTAAAGACAAGGAGTTCTTGAAAATTGGTCTCCAGACCAATTTTTGCACAAATGAGAAGTGCCATGAAAAATGATAATCCATATTAATTAAATCTTTTGGTGTTAGAGAACAAATTGAGGCACATCTGAAAGCTGAAGGGATTTGTAATGTGACTCAGTTTCTGCCTCTAGGTCACCACTTCAGAGTTGGTGTGGGCTAGTAGCAACTGAAAGTCATTATTCTCTGACAGCTGTTTGGAGACCTCTGGGAAATGAGTTTGTGTTATCCTGCTAGCTGTGGTAGTGACTGATGCAGCATCAAGTAATCTACCTCCCTGCAGGGGGTAATTGGTATTTTCCTCCATGATAGCAAGCAGAGAGTCTGTAGCTAACACAGGCATAAAACAAAATTATCATCCTCTCATCATATCACCGGCATCAGCCACATTATTATTTTCAGCCCCCAAAGTGCTGCTGCTGTGTGCACCTTGTCACCACGGGGTCACCATGGGGCCTGGGCTCCAGGGGGACAGGCACTGTCAGCAGGATGGGCCCCAAGGACTGGATGCTCTCCTTGTTGGGAATGCTCCAACGGAGCGAAGAGCTGGGGCAGGGAAGTGAGGTGAACCTCTCCAGCTACTCCCTAGGATCTGTCATTACTCTGCACCACGTGTGCTGCCTGTGATGGCACAGCTTCTCTTTGTTTCTGTTATGGAACATGGGCTTAAAGCCCTAGAAGTGCCCTGTTGGTCACGTTCCTCCTGCTCACTGCCTGACTCCCCCACCATTCACTCCTGCTCTTCTGAAATGTTGGGTTGGTTTCTTGACTGGCAGCATCAGCTTGTGCACAGCTGGCTCTGACGCACTACTGAGCACAGGATTGTGTTAACCAGAAGGCCCAAGGCAGCTTTAGATGGGCTGATGAAGGTAAATATCCACAAACTTTGGATGAGGATAAGCTGACAGAAAGCACTTGGGCCTTGTTGGCATTTTACATTCTTGTAAATATTTTGCAATCTTTTTTTTTGCAAAAATTTGCAAAGAGCAGATCTCCATCACATGTTTTAGTCCAGTACTAACACTCCCCAAATCCAGGTTTACTGTCCGTTGAAGTTCAGTTTTAGAGACACTGACTCACATCTCAGTCAAAGCAATCTCAGTTTACCCTGACCATGTATGAAAACCGGGGTCCAACCTCCACTGGAGTTTCCTGTTATTTCTCTGGTGGAGGCTGATTGATGGGGGCATCTGCATCCAGAGGCACTTTCCTGGCAGATTTTTCTTCCCATGTTTTTCCCATCTTCCTCCCCGTGCTCTCAGACTCACCATGCTTTGTGACTGATACAGCCTCCTACAGATGGTGCTTCACTTAATTCAAAACCAAAGGTTGAAGCCAGAAGCACTGCCCTCTGGAGAGGCCTGTCTGAGGGCTACTTGGAATGGTGCAGTCACACGTAGGTGTGTATACCTCTGAAGTGCCTGGTAGAAGGAGACCTGCATCTCAGCATGTGCATTTCTAGAGAGAGTTTGTGAAGAGTTGACAAATTGGAGTTAATATTCAGAAGATATTAAAAAAATAGACTTCAGAGACTTGGAAAAATGTGTTAAAAGATTTAAAGTAATCACTTTGATTTATAAAGGAAAAGAAGATTTAGTGGCAACTCAAGTTACGGTCCATAAAAAGGTCACAATGTTAAACAGCGTTTTAAATCTAATGGAGAAGGACATGACAAGAAGCAGTGGCTGGAAACTGAAGCCAGACAAATTCAAGTGCAGTCTCATAATCTGTAACTCCCATAAAGCACTTTGCAACCAAGGGGAAAGGAAGTTTAATTATGATCCTGACTCAGAACAGATCACTGTTGGGAGGTGACAGCTGTGCCACTGTCTGCAACAAATGTTTAAGCATTGGGATGTTGTGGTCAGACTCAAAGCGTGGTCAACAGGCCCATGTACGGTCTGAGCAACAGTTGAAACCTGGGATCAGATGCATATTAATAGGTGCCTCATGCCATTGAGGAGTTCGGGGCAGTCTGAGATATCCAGACAGGACTGGCCAGACCTGACAGAAGACCTACAGAAGACCCTTTTGGAGTAGAAGCTAGAAACTAGCAAGGATACATTAATGAATCTGCAAGGAAGCTGGACTATGGCGAGGAGGTGGCTGAGTCTAGTCCCAGTTGCCCAGAATCCTCTTACAGACAGTGGAGAGCTCTAAGTCACCTGTTCAAAACTGGAGTCTGAAATAAATCTGATGAACCATAACAAAAAACCTCTTATTTTCCTCCCTGCATTGCAAAAGGAGAGCAGGGAATTTGGCTGAGATGTTGGTATCTTGCTGTAGGCATCTAATGCTATGTGAGATGAATCCAGCACTTGGTGATTAAATGAAATGCTCTGATACCATAGCAATGTTTTTAGATATCTTGGATTTTAAATTGCAATATTTTAAATTTTTCATCTGAATTTTGGATAGTAATTAACAACAAAATGTCAGAAATTCAGTGTTTTACCTTAGGCCAAGCTAAACAAGTAAGCTAGACTACAAAAATTATTCCAGTTCTCTCAATGAAAAAACACAACAACAAAACATACACCCATTGAAATCAGAAATGCTCATTTCTCTCCCAGAAACACCCTAGGCCAACTTGTGAAGTTTGATGAATGTACAACTACTGATGTGATATATATTGCTACTCCCCAGAAATCTCTTTGCTTGAATATAGATTCCCAGCAGTTCAATGCCAATGCCATACCAGCATGTATGAAGCTGTGCAATGTCCAAGCACAAGACTCTGAAAGTTGCTCAGCAATACACAGCGAAGCTAATCAGGAAAGAAAAGGAGAGGAAGGAATAAACCAGCCCAGAGTAAGGGAAAGATGAAAAGATCATTTGCTCCAGTAGCCTTTGACATTGGGTTGCCAAAGTAGCTAATGCAACATAAACCTTCCCAAGCCCTCTGCTTGGGCTCTCCAGCTGGAATAGACCATCTTCCCCTTTGGATTGCTGCACTTTCTACCACTCCTGCCCAAGATTAGTTGCATAATCTGGGGTTCAATGATGAAGGAAAGTGCAGGGAAGTGGCAGCAAAGACAAATGTCATGAGCAGGCTGGCAGAGGTGTGGGACGCTGAAGGCAGCTGGGTGCAAAGGAGCAGGACTTTGTCCTGTGCACACCCAATGCTGTTGAGAGGCACATGGTACCACACCCTGCAAACACAGAGCTGCCACTGAGCAGAGGCACACGGAGGTCAGGATTATTTTTAGAGATAGAAAATTAATAGCCTTCTTTCCTCAGTCATTGGAAAAATATCTTTTGGGGGCAGTTTCTGCTAGGAAATGCACAACACCTTTAAAGGTGTGTTTACCTGCTCGACACCTTTAAAAGAGTGTTTACTTGCTGTATATGTGGGCTGGGCTTTAGAGGGTAGACACGCTCAAAGAAAAGGCAATATCTGAATTGGTCACAAGCAGGCCTTTTGGGACAAGCAGATTATCACATTAAACTGTTCAACAAGTGCTGGAGTCACAGGCCAACATGTCCCTAAAGACCCCAAATTAAAGGTGCTCACAGTCTGAGCCATGCCACACATCTCCTCTTGAAGCAGTGGTGAGGATGGGTTTGGGTAAGATTCCAAAGTTCAAGACAGAGGCATGGGGAAGATGCCCTGTAGTCTCTGACTGTAAAAGGCTGTATCAGGCCTTGGATCTGGGCATCGCAACTACACCAGCTGTACTCTTATATTGCTAAAAAGCCCTGGTTCAGGTTTGTTTGGGACTAACTTGTCCTTTTCAAACAAACCCCAGCACCTCAGGGTCGACACGAGCCTAGGACCATACCCCTCCTGTTTTGAAGACCAGTGGGACTTGACGGTCTGCACCAAACCAGACCATGCCAGCTGCCCTCAGGAACAGAAAATGTGCTCTGGCAGTGGTTTGATTGCTCTTTAGATGAAACTATGATGCCTGAACAGCACAAATGAGACTCATGAAATTTTGTCAGTCAAAGCTCTGAGAAAATATTGTGTTTTTAAAGTGTCAGCAAGGCCTGTCATTGTGTTAGCAGATGTTGTCTACAACTCCCTGATCCCTCACAAGCTTCCCCTAAGCAGACTATTTAAAACAATCTTGTCTACACAAGGATTTTAATACTTCATTGTAACTCCTGGAGTGTCTCTGGAAATTGAAATAACTCCCAATTAGCAAAAGATGCTCTCCTGGCCCTGACTTCAGAGGGATGGAGGGACAGGTGACAGTGAGAGGTGGCACAAGACAGCTCCCCAGAGTGCTGCAGTTCAGGAAGCTGCAGAAACTCAGAAGCTAAAACACAAGGCACTGGTGTGGTTTAGATGACCCCAGGGCAAGGCAGGATTGCAGGCTGAAATTCTGGATCTAAAAATTCCCCACTTTTGCAGAAGTTTGGGTTACGTCTGCCCTTCTTAGGGTCAGTGCACTGCAGATTGTCCCTCAGCTAATGCCACAGCACCTCATCATGCCAAAGTCCTCACTTGAGCCCTGTAGCTGAGAATTCATCCTTTGTGCTGTGATGATGAGAAGGTTGCTGGCTGGATCCTGCCCAGCTAAGGATGGAGATCCTGGATGGGGCACATGCCCAAGCGCTGGGAGGAGAAACATCTCTCACTGGCTCTCATCCAAACTTTCAAAGTAGCAGAGCCAAGGGGGTCATGTGAAACCTAAGCACAGAGTCAGCATTTATAGGGTTTCAGCACTTAAATCATTGGCAGTCACTGTTTAAAGTAAAAAATTAATTGACCTTGCTGATACCTACCTGATGCACTCCACGAAAAGTGTGCTTTTTTTTTTGTGGGTTTTGTTACCTTCTTAGGTAAAAATTTAGGAAGACAATGTCCATTAACAGAGTAGAATGAAATGGCAATTACTGTATAGTCAGACAGCATGGAGCCTGTTCTTTTAATGCAATTAATTCTCTCATGGCTTAATAAATTAATTACACTAGAGTAGTCAAGACTGAAGTTTAAGAAGCACAATGATGAGGGTTCTTTTGTTTTTAAACTTATAAACATTGAGATCCTTAAAAGGAAATTTTACCTACTCCAAGGCCTTGACTACTGCATTATTGAAATAAGGCACCTATAAAAAATTTGCACTGTTTTTAATATGGTGTTTTTATTTTTTATTTTAGTTTGCATATGCTTTATAAAATTGAACTGATTTTTTTTTTAACATGTAAATGAAATTACCTGCACCTTTAGGTCCTAAAATCCTTTGAAAACAGAAAGAAAATCTGCTTTGCTGTGCCTCTATGTGTTGGAAGACTGGGGCTTTTGCAGGTGTTCACCACACCTTAAAGGAGTGAGGGAGACACTTGTATCCCTTGCAGGAACTCACTCCCTACTTTTCAATACAGGATGATATGGCAAAGGAATCATCCAAATCACAAAAGCTTACTCAGCATTAATTTACAGTCTTTATGAAAGAGTGGCTCTGGGCCCTCATTCCCATCAGACATTCGTGTGACATTTCAGGGCTCATGCAGTTGTACCATCAGAGAACAAGTCTGATCTCAGGGGAAAAGAAACAAAAGTTTTCTTCGGTTGGATCAGTTCCCGGAATTGATTTAGTGCACATTTTTTGCCTTTATATTCCCCTGCCATGAATTGTCTTCTGAGGGCACGGATTTCTCTTCATTATTCAATGCTGCACAGGCTTCTCTTCATTAGCCAGTGCTAGCAGTTCTTTTTGCTTTGAGGCAGAATGGGACTATCAAGGCATAGAGGCAGAGCGACATTCCAGGGTCCACAAGGACCAGTCTGTGTTTCTCATCCTGGTGCTGGGTATGAGAGTGTGGCTCACTCTTAAGGGACATGAAAAGACTTTGCAGAGTGAGCTGTTTAGGATCTTCCTTGCCCACACAGTCTCAGTCCATGTAATTTCTGCAAAACTGATAAAAGCCTCCTGAAGCCTGACTTCCCACAACTTACGCACAAACTCGGATGCCTCAGTGCTCATTTTAATTTGTAAATTCTGAACAGCTAATGAGCAAGGTGAGGGATGTGCCAGCAGTGAAAGCCAACAGGTCTACACAGCAATTTGTGACTCAGATGCTGAGGGTATTTATTCATGCCTGCATCACTGGTGAGAGTGCAGGCAGCAGGCTGCTTCTTGATAGTGGTGACAACTTTGAACAGTGTCATCCCTCGGTCACCTCGTTCTTCAAGGACTGATCCCAATGACAGATGGAGCATTGCCATTTATCAGGACTTAGCTGGGGCCTAATATGCAGTTTGGTCACTGCACTTGTGGAAGGAGAAACTGAAGGGGCTTCAGAATCAAGCAGCATGAATGATTTAGGGTCTAGAAGATAAGATTTGTGGATTCAAAGGACTTGAGGAACATCAGCCTGGGAAACAGGTGACTGCCAGAAAAAGATAAATGTCTGAAACAAGGCAAAAATGCCCCTGGAAAGGAAGGGAATAATCTGTCTTTGCCTGGAAAGGGGTCAGAGATTATGGACTTTAATTACAGCAAAAAGACTTCAGTTAGAAATTATGAAAACTTTCTCAACCTAATATAATGAAGCATGGAGCGGGATGCCCAGGGGAAGCTCTGAAGTCTTCAAAGTGCAGCCTTTCTTTTAAGGACAGGTTAGAGAAGCACCTGTCAGGATTAGCTTCAGTACTGTCCAACCTGTCTTGGGGCAAGGGATCTGCGTAGTGACCTCTCAAATTCCCTTTCAGGCTGGTTTTCTCTGATGATATTCACCTGTGAAACTTTGTCACAGAAAGTCATTTCTCTGCAACACATGAGATGCCACCACGTGGCATTCCTGGGTTTGCTGTGGCTCTTTCAGAAGTACAGCTGTGCCGCAGAGCTGCTCAAAGCGGGAGTGCAGAGCCCAGGGACACAGCACAGGAATGCAAAGCTGAAATGTGAAAGAGAGCCTTTAATTAATGGTGTAGCTCTTGAGAGGGGTGTCCTGCAATTCTTAAAGACAGCAAATGGTCAAGACCTCAGTCAAAGATCTGAAAGGGAAAGGGATGTTGATTGCCCTAGGGAATCAGGTTATGTATGAATTGTGCATTTCTCCTAAAGCTCAAAGCCATTGCAGATTCCCAAAACACCATAAACCATCCACCCTGATGATTCATTTCTGTACACAGGAGACTTGTTCCCTAACAAGCCAGTGCAAACTTGTCCACCTCACATGTACATCAACAGCCCCAGCAAATGTAGTTTTGCTCAGTAAACCTTGATCCATGATGTCTGCAAGAGTTTGGAACTCTCAAACCAAATGCATCATCTGCCAAATGGCTTTTCTTATTCAGATGCCACAGAAATGCATACTCTTATATTGAGGTCCTGCACTTAATTTTCCATCTCTAGAGTTATAGATCCCATCTAGGTAATTGGAAAAGAACATGCCAGGAGTTTTCTCATTGTGAACACATTATGAGCTGAGATAAATCCTGGACAAGCCAAGCTCACAGCAGATGAAACATAATAGAAAAAATGAAAAGTTTTCTAGTCCCACAGAGGTGAAGGAGCTGGCTCTTCTATTTCCCTCACACATGAGGGAAAATAAATCTCTACAGGTATACACAGAAAACAAGAGTTGTTCCTGGCAATTTCTTTTCCAATTGTGAAGCATTTGCAATTCAAAAGCACTGCAGCCGGGCTGAAAGTGCATCTCTTGCATGTGATGTGTCTGTACAGCGAGAGCTGGGATCAGCAGAAGACCTGACAGGAAAGAAAGGTTCTGAAGGAGGGATGCGGGCCCAGAGCAGGAGGTGGGAGAGGAGGAGGAGGCTGCGCTGCACCCATGTGCTTGCCTCTCACATGAATTCCAAGCACAGGATCCATGGCAGGAGATGCTGCCTTTCGGTAATTTACTTCAGCATCTCAAAGCATCTTTGAGGCTGTGAGGAGCACCAGACAGGCATGTTGTGGTTGTGTGGGCATTTTGGCACAAAAACCCTCCTGACCCTATATAGATCATTTTAGTTTGGGATCATCTGACACCCCAGTGCAAACATGATCTGGGTATATATGCACATTTTTCAAGGGCCACTGACACGGCAGACAAAAAAGGGATGTATCACAACCGTGGACTCTCAAAATCCCACCAGCTGCTTTCCCTCTATGCTCAGTGATACACTGCCAGCCTCCTTCATTCCCACCTGGGAAGCCACAGCTGGTCCTGCACATACAGCTGCTGCCACAGGCTCCGTGTTTCAACCAGCCCCTGCCTCACACTGCAGCTTGAAAGAGGCCCTGGGTGAGCCTGGGTGTTTTGGAGTGCCTCTGAGTATCAAAGGAAATAAAACCTTCTTTTACAACATCTGTCTCTCTACTTGAGTTGATGTTAGCAGTTGGTGTGTCCATCTGCCATAAACAGTTCCTACAGAGTAGAACTAGCCAACCCCAGTGACATTATCAGCAAACAATATTCACTAATATTTCTCTGATTTTGAGGCAGTAACAAAAGACATGATCTGGCAAAAAGCTGTGGGAAGAAAGACCATATTTCTGACCAGCCAAGGCTTACATCATCATCTCCAGGAATTTCTTCTATGCAGGGACCACAGAGAGCACCTCTCTAGAAGGTCAACAGGGTTACTTAAACTTGGGTCATTTTGCAAAGCTGGGCAAATGAATCTGGTGAAACCGAGGTGACAGAAGCCTCTGTCAGTGAGACTGGAAGGGGTGAGAGACCATGATGATCGTCTGGAGCTACAAACCACTGCTAACAGACTGTTTGTGGTTGAAATAGCTGCTCTGATGGTGTCTTTTCTAACAAAGACATCTACAGCCTTCATCACCCATCACTCGCTCTGGGGTGGGAGTGTGAGTCTGACCAAACCCAGTGCCTCTGCTATTTGCTCCATACAGTGGGAAATAACACCAGGAAAGCCTTAGGAGTTATTTCTGGACGGCAGCATGCCACGGGAGCTGCTCCAGTTAGCCAAGGTAATACCAGAGCGCTCATCCTGAAAGGAGGTTGCTGGATGCCGGGCGGGGAGCGGGTGCCGTGGGAGGGCTGTGCCCGCCCCGGAGCAGGGTCTGGTTGCACATTCCTCAGCCCTGAGTCACGCGGGGCTGCCTGCTGACCCCTAACCCCATTCCAGCTCCAGGCACAATTTTCCTGCCTTACTTCTGTGGGACAGAGTGTCTTCTCAAAGAGGAGTGATGAAAGCAACCACTGAAGTCTATAAAACACCGCTCCTCTGAGGCGACACTGCCAGGAGGGCTCCCTTGGAGATGTCTCACAAAGGGTCTCTTCTCTGTGCCCTCCTGGCCTGAGGGGGTGGCGGGTGGCCCAAAAAGCTTGTGAATTTTGCAGGACATGTGAATGGCATGATGCAGTGATGGCTGACATCTGCAGAGCATGCAATGAGAGGTTTCAATCTTCATAGTTTTTCAGAGGTTAATGAATGATCAATAGATGATCGTTAGCCAGATGCTCTGTTAGCTGCTAGTTCTAGGCAGCTTGGTGTTTTGGAGGCTGCTACAAGCCCCAAATGGCCTCATTAAAATGTTTCTAGCAAAAGCTTCTATAGGTAGAAAGTGAGGCACAATGTTGATAGCAGAACCACAGCAGCTCAGTCCATATGTCTAAAGTGATCATGACTTGATGGTTGCAGAGACAGAGTGCCCAAATACACAGGAGTTTCCAGCCTCAACAAGGTGATGGTGAAAAGGACAGGACACAAGTTCTGGATTCAAATACTGAGGCTATTTTTTTTGTGTCTTCCACCTAAGTTAAACGTGGTGACCTCCCCTGCAAAGTGAAGCCCATCAGGAGGGGCTGGTCTGAAGAGTTGTGTACGCTGAGCTGTGTGAGGTTTGCCTGACAGTCAAACATCCATGTACTCCCCAGGGATGACAGAGAGTTTCAAGCACCCGGAGCCTTGTCCCACCACCCCACTAATTGCAGTACATGCTACAGCACAGCAACACATAAAGCCAGGAGAGGAGGGTTGCATTTCACCTAAATCCAAATGCCTGCTCCATCTGAACTAGGAGCCGTAAATTCCTTCTCTATTGTTACATAGAAAAAGACACTTTTAGAATTTGATTCATTTTCAAATAGAACTGTAAAATGGGAGACACAAATTGCTCTCCCATAGCCCTGCTGCTGACCCCTGTGAGCAGAACAGGCCCATTAAGCCTTCCTGTATTTTCCTAGCTCTTGTGTGAGGAACTTCTTGTGTTGGCTATTTTCCAAAAAAAAAAAAAAAAAAAGGAAAAAATCTCTTTTGGGTTCTTGTTTAAACAAGTACTAAAAGAACTTAAAAAGAGCTGAGATTATTACCAGATTTTCTCTGCTGCTGCAGGTATATGAGTAGTTAGTTGTGTAGATGTTGCTTTTTTTCCAATGGCTCTACCTGTGCTCAGGGTGCAAATATAACATTGTGCAGTGATGGTGACAGGGAGGTGGTACCAGGGGGGCTGCACCTGTTCATGACAGTTATATACCTGGTAAATGCTCCAGCAGTCTGCAATCCCAACTGACAGGTCAATGAATTGGAGTAAAAGAGAAGAAAATGTAGACTGTTTTTCCAGAGAAGGGACGCTTTAGTCTTCATCCTTCCCTTACCAGCCTAAAAGGATATCGTTGTCTCAGCAGACAAGCAAACCATATTCCAGATGTCCAAAGTATTTGAAAAAGGATGTTTATTAATGACCTGGGGACTGAAGATAAGCAGGCTGCACAAAAATAACCCCTGAGATACACTGGTGGAGTTAACCTCTGCATGCCAGAGGTCTGGGTAGCCTGGGCAGTGGGCAGACAGGGCTGCACAGGCTGTGGAGCCAGCTTCAGGCACAGCTCGGAGCTCCTACTTGGAGGTAGTAACAAATTGCAGCACTGCAGAGGATGAATACAGATCTGCTGGAGAAGTGTCTTTTCCCATTGTCTGCTTACATGATCAATTGTAATGAGAGAAAATTCTGGCCTCATCACTCACGTCAAAAAGAGCAGCCAATCCATCTTCATATAGCAAACGCTGCTATGAGGACAAAGGGAGGTTTTACCAGCTCTTCCTTTTGGACACATATAATTTATAAACCCACAGCAATATTTTTGCTGGAACAACACCCATGCGAAAGCAGCAACCACAATAAAAGAAATCCTCTTTACTTAGCTTCACATCCCCCCACCTAGCACATAAAACCTCCTGGCTCAAGATCAATAATACATGTCCTGAGCAGGCTGAGATCCATCTTCCCCCTGTCGCACACACATATTTCCGTAGGGAAAGGCCAAGAGACTCAAATTCCACTTCTGAACTGTACTGCACACCCTGAAACTCAGTGAGTCTGGGCTCCATGATCACTGTAGAGGAGAGATACTCATGTCAAGGACACACAGCTAAATGGCCTTCCTGCCATCCCAGATTAAGCAGCGTCAGCTCCAGCAGATTACACATATCACAGGTCTGTGCAGGAAAAGCACAGCTCCATCCACCTGCCCTTCAGGGTGGATTGACCCCGCCTGCTCAATGACCCCGTTGGTACCCAGTGTCAAGGGATGGAGCAGTAAATTGCCTCTACTTAAAAAATTGTTTCTGCCTTAAGAATGTTTATGTAAATAAATAATTAAACATACATATAACCTATAAACAAAATAATAAAATATTAAATAAGTAATATAAAATTTTAAAATGAAAACATTTATGTACATAAATAAAGCTTAAATAAACTCACAACCACAAAGAAGTGGATTTAAAACACACTGATAGTCAGGTGTTGTCCTTCACCAGAATGCTACAGTTAAATTATTGCTGAGGCTTGGGGCAATTAGCTAGGGATGAGGCTCCCAGTTAGCTTTGTCTACCTGGATGTGCCTGGCTTTAGTCAAAGTCTGCACTGCTCTGGAGTATGTGCAGGTCACTGATGGGCGTGGGCTCAGGACTGGAGATAAACCCCTTCTATCAACTCTGAGGAGTTTCTGTCCTATCCAAGCTACTCCCTGTATCTCCCTGGTCCCAGTCCATTTCTCCTGCCAACCTCAGTCCCAACCGCTCAGCTCCTCATTTGTTCTATTCTCCTACATTGGCCTCTGACATCTCCTTTCCCTATCCATTACTCACACTTGGCAATTGATATTTTGGATGTGTGGATCAGGGCTGAGGAGACGTCTTGCTTGACCTTGCTTAAGCCACTGAATTTCATTGTATCAGTTTGTAAACTGCAAAATTGAACCATAATTCCTGTGTCAAACAGTGCATCATCTGCTTAGGCTTCAAGGCAGGTCCTTAAATCTCTCTGGTATGTAACTCGAGAACTGAGTTTCCAAATAACGTGGAAGACTTGGGCTCAGACTCTGTGGTTTCTTACTGCATACAGGAGTAAAAAGCTTTGGGGTACGTACAAAATTTTGGGAACCCTGGTCTTATCTGACACTTATGCTAAGCACTGATAATGGTCATGTAAACCACGAATCCCATGGAGATGTGTCAAAATATCCATCCTGCCCACCCCCAAGCAGCTTCTCTGGCTTATTCCCAGGTTCTCCTGGTAGAAAAGGGTTAATATGACCTTTAGGTTCCAGACAGGCTGAGACTAAGATCTAAGACTTTTCAATATACAAAAGAAAGCAAAGGTCAGGTAAAAATAAACTGATGAAAATACTTGGCACATGGCAAAGCACAATGGAATGACCCACTTGGGAAAACTGCATGTTTGACCTCTTCAGAAAGGTATGAGAAACACTTCCCTGACTCATCAACTGTTTGCCTCATTTACCTGCTGTGTGCAGTCTTCCCCGGCTAACAGGAGTCAGCTGGAATTCGGCTGCATTTGCAAAGCTGATGCTGACGACTAACCTAATAACTCATCATTCCTGCCAGTGCCTTTATCTCATCCAGGAGAAACAATTTCACATTTGGCTGGAGTAAGGGCCTGTTGATTCAGAAGAGCCCAGTTTCCCCAGCCTGTTTGTGCAGTGCCGGTTGAAGGTCCCTCAGCAAACACGCCACAGTATCTGCAGTCTGTGTGCTGTTTACCCAGCCCATTTCCAGGGCTGTCCCCAGAGGAAGCACCAGGCATTATCATCAGCTGACACTAGTTAACTCTTCTGCCTAATGCATTCCCACAAGAGGTATTGCAAACACACACATATCAGCTGGCATTAAGCTGGAAAATAACTCAGGCCCCAAATACAAGCCATGTCCAGCTGCATTCATGCTTTACTGCAGTTGCTACCTTGAGGTCAAAAGTTGAAATAAAAACGTCTTGTTAGTATTGTATTTATAATGTTCTTATTGGCAATGAACTGAGCTGGCTGGATCATTGAACTAATCCTTGTATTCATTGAGTGGAAACTCCAAAATGTTGACAAAGTGCTGCTATTTCATCTCCAGGAATGCTTTTTGTTCTAAACCAGAGGCATCTAAGAGTTTACAAATGATACCAAGAGGCTTTGAGTTTATCATAGTATCCTGAGGTTTGGAAGAGTGAAGATCCAAAACTGAACTGTTTGAGAATTTTCAAACTCCTGTTTTTCAGCCATTACATATCAGGTTTTTGAAATGGAATTTTTTAATGGAAGCATGTTAGTTTGGGTCAAACACAGATTTGTAGCTCCATAAAAGGCTTGGTAGTCAGTCACTTCTGAATGAATACACTGCTCACTTAGAAAATTAGAGATTGGGTTCAGGTCTCTGTTTCTGTCATTCAGAGCAAAGATTACTCTGGAAATGCTGTGGTTCAAGTGTTTCACTAAGTACTGCTACAGGCTGTTTTGATCTGCCTTTTTCTTTTAAAATCTCTGAAAATATCACCAAACTGTAAGCGATCCTCTTCTCCATACACCTGCCTTGCAAATGGACACCAGACAAATGAAAGGATTCCCCTTTCCATCCAGACTGTCAGTCCAGAACAAGCTCCCAGTCCCTGGAAGGTGGCTCAGCAGGCTCCTCTTACAGGGCTGTCTTCTCCTGCCTGGGCAGTGCTTAAGAGGAGGATGACTGAAGAGGAAGGCCTTAGGTACTGAATCAGCAGAGGAGCAGTCTGGAGTGAGTCCATCCTGGCTGTAGGGAAATAATTTTCTTGGTTCAGCAGTGGCTACCAGCATCATCCCTCCCTTCAAACCACCACAAGCAACCAGACAAGTGAGAGTTACCATTTCCTTGTGGTCAGAACCTGGGCGAGGTAACACTGCATGGGAGCGGTGCAGTCACCACCATCCTTCCCAGCTTCACCAGTAACGTGCTTCTGATGGGACACACTACCCCAATAATGCTTTGGGAAACAGTCTTTTGGGGATCCTGATCGAGGGCTAAGGTGTCAACAGGGAGCAGTGCTGGGGCAAAGCTTGCTGTGCCATCTCTAGGAAGCACTCAAGCACCTGGCCCAGAGCACAAGATCAGTGATGAGGGAAGCCCCAGAGACCTGTTTACTCCGTCCCTGCCTGTGCTGAAACCACTCAGAACAATTCAAATTTGGGGATTTTTAGGCTTCCATTTTCCTTCTCATACTCAGTGTTTTGTAAACAGTATCGTTTTGAGGAGCCTGTAAAATTGCCACTGGGAACCTGGTTGTCCTTGGAAACAGATTGCAATCTCAACATGTTTCCAAATGAACAAGAAATATCTGGAGATTGAACTGAATTTATGGGGCAGAAAGAAAAGCCACTAGCCCTGTGCTTTAAGGCTGCCAGGGAAGATTCAGTTTCTTGAGGATGCTAAGGAAAAGTCTTTTTTTGATGGAAAAAAAAAAAACCAGCCAAGAACTCTTGCAATATCCCCAAAAGAATATGAGCTTCTTTGTAATTAAGTCCTTTCTGGATGCTTAAAGATGTGCAAAGAGAGAGGATCCCTGGCATGACAGTAGCAATGCATTTTGTTTGGCAAAATGCCACTTTCAGTGTATTTCAGCTCATAAGTGATTGTTTTCCCTGCAGGCAGCTTTGAGCCTTGATATAGCAACCTCCAGCACACAGAAAAAAGGGCACCTTTCCTCTGAGCAGATTAGCAGCAGTTAGGAAGGAAACAATGAGTTGGTTGAACAAATTCTTTCAGCTCATGGCTGGTTTCTGAAACCTAAACAGTCCTTTGGAAGGGGAGCACAGCAAGGCTGGCTGTGTTTACACTCCAGATTTAAATATTCTGACATACTGCCAGGTTTGGAGTCATGTATCAGACAAAGGTCAGCAAAAACTCAAACTCCTTCTGACAGGTTATTTTGTGCTTAAATAAATTCAGATAAATCGTACAATGAGTTTATCTGTAGCTTTCAAAAGACTGACATGCACCATAGCAAGGCTTCAGGCTGTAAGCCAGCTGGTGTAGGCAGTGGTCAGCATGGCCCTGGACACAGCTGTCTTATCAGAATGCAAGTACCTGGAATGAGTATCTTTCTGACAGAGAGGAAGGTTCACAATAAAGAAAAATATTGGAATATTGATATTACTTATATTTGTAATATAAGGTCTGCTAGTGCTTCCAAGTTATGTCCCGAGGAGACCAAATATGACCATATTTTCTCAAATTGTTTCCTGTCAGTGGCTGATGGAGCCAGCAGAGGAAATCGTGCTCTGCTCAGCCTCTGCAGATGGTGATCAGGCCCACTCAGCCCCAACACCCCATGCCTGCTCCTGCTGACTTCCACGGCACTCTGCCTTTTCAAAGCCCATGCACAGAGATCTGCTGCACAGCTCAGCCATTTTCCTGCTTTTCATTCAAAAACTGGGAGGACTTGATATGTCAAACCTGCTTCCTCATAGCAGTGTGCACTTTCAATAACACCAAAGAGGCAGGTTTTCAGTTTAGAGCAGGTTTTCATGCTTCGGCCAACAACCATTTAGTGACTTCTTTCCCCCAAACACAAACACACGCAAGGAGCACATCAGGCTTACAAGAACTTTGTTAAACCTCAGTTCTGCGTTATTGGTTTTATTAATTGAGATGACTACTCCAGTGTAGCAAATTATAACATTAATTATTCATCTTTTCAATCCCTCCTCCCTGCTTTTTCCATTTCGACCTGTTTCTTTCTTTGTCTCCTCAATTGCTTCAAGATCAGCAACATAATCTTCTCCCTGTTTTGCAATCCTTTGTAATTACAGTTTTGCCAGTATGACCCCGTGAAAATCCTTGCACTGTGAGCAAAAAGAGTCAGTGATAGCATGGTTGTGTATTAACCAGAGAGAAAATCTTCATTTACTTGTGTCTTAAGAAAGATACTCATCAGAAGATAGGCAGATATCAGAACTGTTATTTATCAGAACTTTCCTTATATATAAGGGAAGCAATGATGAAGCAGTAGGAGTGAACTGAAGAAAAACCTTGCAGGGATGACACAACATAGGTCACAGTAGAAGACAGTAAGTTGTGGCAGTGATGTTCAGCTCGCTCATTTCTAATTTCTCCTCGTTGATTTATCAGAATTAATTTATACTGCCATTAATCAGGATTAAGTTGCTGCTCTACAATTACATGGCAGGATGACTATTTCTCCTGGGAAACAAAGGCTGCCTCTGCCTGTGCTGCAGGATTGTCCTTGGTACAATACTTGGCAAGTTGGGCTGGAAGAGGAGGTGCAATGTCCAGCTGCACTGAGTCTACATTTTGAATCATAGAATCGTTAAGTCGGGAAAAGCCTTCTAAGATCAATGAGTCCAACCATTAACCCAGCACCATCATGTTCACCGCTAAAACATATCCCCAAGTGCCACATGCACACACACACCTTCCCTGGGCAGCCTGTTCCAAGGCTCAACCATTCCTTCAGTGATGAAATTTTTCCTAATATCTAATCTAAACCTCTCCTGGTGCAACTTGAGGCCATTTCTCCTCTGTCAAATTTGTGCTTTTGGTTGGAACAAAAGTCTTCCCATGTAGAGAGGGAATCCTGTTAGGATAGGAAATTAGCCCACACATCTCTTTGGGCATTGCTTCCCCTTGGGGGGTATGTCCCACTCTGCCCCAAACCCCAACACTGGCAAAGCAACTACATTCCTCAAAACCACCTGCTTTTCCAGGCACTGGCAGGGTTAGTTGCAATGAATGCTGCCTCTCTTTGGAGGACATACTTTGGTATGGGTGGTTGTAGTGTGAATTTTCTCCATCCTGAGTAGTTCTCATCAGGTTAAGGTGTGTGCTCCTCAACACCAGGAAATGACCTAGGGAAGGGCGTGCCCAACCTGCTAGGAAAGGTGTGGCATAATGCATCCTTTTCCTCTGATGGGCTCAGAAAAAGCTCCTGAAAATAGCTGTGGTATTGAAGAGGAGTGACCAGACAGTCCTGGCCTTGCCCATGAGCAGTCAGGGTTGTTTAGAGGCAACCAGCCTTTCAGAGGGGAAAACAGCCATCTCTTACAGCGGCTGACTTGGGCACTTAAATTTGATTACACGTCCACTGGCATTTTCCACTGGGAAAAAGAAACCATCCCAGAGCAGTTCTAACAATGAGGGCTTTTGTCACATTTTCAGCCAATAGAGCTAGAAAGAGCTAGAAAGCTGGGAGGGCACATCATTCTGAAGGTGAGGTGTAAGACTGGCTAACCCAAACACCAGGCCCTATCATGAGGTTTTTATTGACACAGCACTGTCCCTATAAATCAAACACTTTTCAGTTCACAGCATTAATAACAAATTGCATTTATGTTTAAAACCATACCAGTAGGTAACTACTTCATCATCCCTTGTGGATAAGTCCTCCTCAGGATTTTTTATGAGCATACATAAATACAAAATGATTTATCCAAGTACCACCATGTTGTGAACTTGGTCACATGGAACTCTTGATGAGGGACATCAGTTGTGACATAAAGTTTAATTATGTCATTGATTCTTGCTAAAATATTAACTTGAAGCTGGCTATAGGATACTCCAGTCACTTGAAATCAAATAAAATGATAAAATGTCCTGTACTTTAAAGATGTGCAGCATGTACTTTTCAAGTAGTGATCTGCAGGGAAAACCTTTCATTGCCTGCTATAAAGATAACCTCTTGTATTAGGATTTAATGTGAAGAGTTATAAAAATCAGAGCCAGAAAGGATCTATTAATTCACCTCCTGTTTCTCTGCCAACATAAGTTTGTTCCAAAAAAATATATTATTGAGTGTTATTGGTATAGCAAAGCTTTCAAAAGGGCTGACTAATGGGAATTCCGTAACTCTCTTTGGATGTTGTCCCCCAGGCTAATAGACCTTGGCTTTGGAAAAAGCAGCTCTGACATTTAATCTGCAGCTTCTCTTTTTCAGTTTCACCTCACTGCTTCCAGCTGTACCTGCTTGAATCAGCTTGAATTCTGCCTCTCCAACCCTGGTGTTACACAATTTCTAACATAGAGCCTTTCTGCTGTTCTCTGAACAGCCTGGGTGCTTGGATCAGTTTTACAAAGCAGGCTTGGGATCCAGCCACAGCTGTAATGGAGAAACAGGAACAGACCAGAAGATCCAGCCATATAATTTTTAACTTATTTTTGTGGGAGTCATGTAGTTGCTGTGCAAAATTAGCTTTGAAAACCTCAGCTGTTTGGTTCTTCCTGCATTCCACAGAGTGGACATCCCTCCCAGCCTCCAACTTGATTTTCCAAAAGTTTTTTGAGCTCCTTTAATGTCTAAATATTTCTTTAACATAACTGCTAATTCAATGACTAGGCCAACTTCCAAATTACTTAATGTTGACTGCTAATGTATTATGCACTGTGCATAAGCACTTGTATACACAGACATATACGTGCACAAATCAGTACAGGTACCAGCACAAACCCGTGGCGTTGGACTTGCCTGTGTCTACAAGCATGTTAAATTTATTTGGACTGACATTTTATGGGAGAGATCTATTTAGCTCTACAAAATGACTGGGTTTTTTCATCTGCAAAGTGTAGCAGACATTCAGTAGGCTATGAAACCAACAACACTGAAGTGGTGATGTATCTGCCTAGTTTGCTTATGACAAATCCGCACAAAGCCAGACTGGTCATTGCTCCTGGAAGCAGAACATCTTTGCTCCTTATGTCATTACTCTCCTTTAATGCCAGTCTCTCCTCATCTGCAGGCTGGTTTGGAAGAGCCATGGCTATCCTGTTAGTGAAGGAAACAGATTGGCTGGAGGAACCCACAGTGATGATGAGCAGCGTGCAAATGCTGACTCAGGTCTCACCTGGTCCAGAAGAACGAGCTTTGTCTTTCAGCACAGATGACTCAGTTACTTTGGAAAGCAGCAGAATAGTCACCAAGAGCTAACCAATCTCTAACAAATAAGGAACTTTTGTGGCTCATGGGTTCACCTCCCGGCATCCTAACAGTAATACTTTAGGTCACAGATCAGTGTTCATTTACCAACTGTGAGAGGAACAACCAGTGAACCCTGTGGAGTGAAGTAACCTCCGGAGGTAGCTCAAAGCAGCCTGAACTCAGAGTTGAGCTTATTTATCTAAATACAGAATTAATTTATCACATAGTCACAAACGAGGTCATAAGCTGCCTTTTTTAATTCCTCTCTCATAGCACCACCTGAGTTTGGTTGCTGAGGGACTTGGCTCATCCCAGGCAGTTGGACAGCCAGGCAGCTGTGACTGAGAGGTGATCAGCACCTCTTCTCTGTGATACAGCAACATCATCAAGAGAGGTAAGTGCCACAGCGAGCAACAAGGCAAAAAATGGGAATTGGGTGTTCCTGAAGATTTATTGGGTGTGACATATATATGAAATTCAGTTACATTAATCTTGCTATGGACTGTAACAGCACATCCCTGCTGTTGGGAGATTCCAATACTGCAGTAAAACATCACAGACACAATTCTGATCTGTTTAGGCCTGTATTCTTGAGTTTCACCTCAAGGCCTTGATATCACATCTGCAATGATTTCCAGTAACTAGGGAAGATGCACTGCAAACATGAGCTGTTTGAATAAGTCCTCAGCAGCTCCAGCTTTAATGACTTATTCATGAAAATAAATTGGCAGATGACAGGCCCCCATCTCTGGAACAGAAAGGTTGCAGCTTTAATTAAACTTTTTAATTGGCATGGCCATCTCCTCCCACCCAGACCAGACACTGAATAAACATAGGATGTCACTGCATCCTTCTTATGAACAGACATGGAACCATTTCAGAAAATCAATGACAATGATTAAGAGAGCTCTTATCCCTTGCTCCTACCCACATTTTACTTTCCACGCCAAGTGTATTGACTAAACGTCTCTTCTCAGAAGGTTATGTATACAGGCTTTCAGCAGACAGCACCAGCAAAATTTCTTGTTAAAGGCAGGCATTATTGTTTAAATTCCTAGCAAGCACCTTCCTTTGCTTTTGCAGTACGAGTCCTGTGGGGTCTGGACACTGTATGAGCCTGGCAAGAGATATTCTGTTCTCAGAGATCTTCTGGTCCCTAGGACAGACTAAAAGTGGTCAGGGATAAAGAAGAGATGCGAATTTTTCCTGTATGGGGAGCCAGGCAGTAAGAGAGGGCATATGGCTTCTGGTTGAGGATGGAAACCCCATCTTAGAGCCTCCTCTCACTATCCTATAAGCTGTAAACTTCCTCCTCTGAAAGGTCAGGCCAGCCACTGTACCATCCCACAGCCCAGCCGATTTGGCATTTGGGAGGCTGTTGCTGTGATGCCTGAAAAGCAGCTGTAAGGACACCCCATACAAATGTGCAAAACTCTTAAGAACTGATGGGCTTGTTGGCCCAACCTTCCCCACCTACTCCAGCTGCTCCACAGTCCCGGCGATGTTCAGGTCCGGGCTTGAGTCACAGTGTGGTACAAAGCAGAAGGAGCTCAGTGACGAGTCTGGCTCCTGATATCCCACTGCTACAGAGCAGCCTCCTTGAAGAGCTATTTCCTGTTTTGCTTAGAATTGCTAGTTGATCCAGAGTAGGAGCTTCTACCATCAGCAACAGTGTTTTGTGCATTAGTACAATATTACACATATGTATTTTTTTTAATATCCTAAAAAGTTTTATTTATTCATCAAAGTTTTATAGATAATTGTTCCCATAAAGACCTAGGGAGAAGCATCACAAGAATTACTGGTGAAATATGCTCCATCAATGGGCAGAACAGGCCTATATCTTGTCTCCTTATGTGGGTTTGAATCTATATCAGGTCAAGTTAAGCAAACCTTCACCTCCTCTCCTCATAGCTCCAGTGAGCACAGATCGCTGCAGTTGAATCTATACACGCAAGGCTCAGAAGCCTGATCAGCTTATGACAGCTCAGCTTATTACTGCCAGCTTAGTAATGCCAACTGAGCCACAGTGACTGCGCTGCTGTAGTCCAGGTGTGCCCTCCCAGTCCATCTCTGGAGCAGAAAGTGCTGGAATACATCTCAGCCCATCAGGTGAGAAGAAATGTGACTGATCTTAGACCTCAGTAAAAGAGGTTTACAGTGTGTTGCGCGTGGAGATTCTGCAAATGGTTGCATGAGCTTCACTGGCATCAGCTGATGGATGGTAATTCACTGAGCTTCTGCAACTCAGCTAGGTATCCAAGCACTGAGGGGGTGTGTATCTGTATATTACATATAATGTAAATATATGTGTGTGGAGGTATATGTCGCAGAGTCACAGAAGAGCTGAGGCTGGAAGGGACCTCTGAAGATCATCCAGTCCAAACCCGTGTTCAAAGCTGGGCCACCTACAGCAGGTCATTCAGGGCCATCTCAAATCAGATTTAGAATGTCTCCAAAGACTGAGGCTCCACAGCTTCTCTGGGCAGCCAACTGTGACAGCAAAGCATAAAGCAAGTGCTTTAATGCAAGCCACACAGCCACTGCAATCCAGTCCACACCTGTGGATGGTCAGGACAATGCTCTACCTCTCTGCTGTCCTCCAGTGAAGGTGGCAAATTATTTTGTGGTGTAGATACACTGCTGAGGAGATCTGCTCAATATATATTCAAGCTCTCACCTCCAGAGTTACCAAAGTATTGAGGAGCCTTTATGCTTTTGAAATCCATCATGCCTAAAAGACCTTCATAGTTGTGCAGCCTGTTTGTAAGGCTCCAATCATTGTAGCTTGAGCTTCCCATGTTCTTAAGCACATTTTATCTCATAGTGGCCCAGGATATAGGAAAAAAGACTTAAATTATTTGCCTTGTCTGAGACGCATCAGGGACAGGGACAACAACTTGCTTCACCTGAGCCCCAGGCCTGAAACACTGGTTCATTTTCCCTCTCTATTCCAGTATCACAGGTTACAAATTGTCAGCTTTAAAGAAACCGAAGTTGGCACAAGCATATGGCTTCAAACTGCAAATATTAGAAATGGATTCAAGCTCTTGGATCCAAATAACCCTGGATCTGTATGCAAACTCTGCAGATGATGCCTAAGAAGGGGGAGGGATTTGTAAATTGTGTCTCAGGAGACATATCAGAGCTACTGACACTCCTACTGGAGGATTTGAATGGTGCTGCTGATTTTGTCATCAGGTCATGACTAAATAAGAGATAAAAACTAAACTATGCAAAGTTATGTCTATTGCATGTGGGGGCTGAATGACTTGGCCAAAAGGCGAGTGTCTGAAGAAGCAATGAAACAGAGCAGCTGTTGTACTGCTGCCCTTCCTCCTCCACCTCCTCCTCTTCTTCCTCCTCCTCCTCCTCCTCCCCTGCAACATCCCTGAGAGGCTGTGAGAGCACAGGAGGTACTGCGGGGCAAAATAATTCAGTTTTTCTGCTTTTTGACATGCAAAGGCCCTTCTCCAACTTCTCTCACATGGATATGTATTTCCTATTCAGCAGCAGGCTTTGTGTGCTGTATATAAATGGAATCATACAATCAGAGAATAGTTTGGATTTAAAGGGACCTTTTAACCCCTCTGCAATGAGCAGGGAATTGTTATTTTGTGGAAACTCTGAGGGTGGGCCCTACACCCTTGGGCTACATTAGAGAGGATATTCCCATGGATGTATCCCTAGAGGCTGGGTGAGTTACACTCTGATTGTACTGGACAGTGTGTCAATGCAGTCCTGTTCAGACAAGGTTTGGGGACAGCTGAGCTCTGATGGTTGGGGATCTGGACTGCTCTGCAAAAGAGACTTCTGTCTAGCAAATGTAGGACTCCCACCACAGATTTCCTTTTCTTAACTAGTTCTTGCACAACTGCTTACAAGTAACTCAGAAACCTTCCGGGCTGTAGACCACAGTTGAAAACGCTGGTTTAATAAAAAATCACTACTAATGGTTGAGACAAGCAAGCATGGAAAAAGCAAGAGTTTTACAAAAAGAAGTAAATTGGTTCTGCAGAGTTATTAGCCAGAGTAATTACCACAATTTCTTGCCTTCTAAACCATCAAGCTGCAGTTTATCACACAAGCTATGTAATCCCTTTTTTAAAATTACATTTCTTTCTTTTTCACATGCTTCCATTTCCAATAATGTGTATGAGGCCACGTCTTTCAGGAAGCCACATGCCCACACAGCAACCCAGGGAAAAGCACAGCAATTGGCACCTGTTTCCATGAGCAGCCCTGCCTCATCTGACGTACACAGGGCTGTGGTCAATGTGGTCAATGTAAGAGCTTGATGGAGGCTGGGAATTATTTGGCTTAGCATCACTTCTGGTGGTCATTATTGGCAGACTTTCCTTAGAATTATTTAGGAAGAGAAGAAGCTGAACTGGAGGCCCTGGTGGGTCAGTGAGGCCAGTCTCTCCGAAGCCACCAGTCTCTGCTGCCACAAGCCACCATGTCACACACATTCCCAGGTGTGCACCCATCACCTGCCAAACCAAGTTTCCCTCCTGCCTCCAGTGCTCCTCCTGCATGGTTTTATCTGAAGCACTCTCCTCCAGTGATTAGAAAACTACTTTTAATTTCAAACCTAAAGGTACCTGTGTCT
This sequence comes from Atrichornis clamosus, assembly GCA_013400975.1. Classification (NCBI taxonomy): domain Eukaryota; kingdom Metazoa; phylum Chordata; class Aves; order Passeriformes; family Menuridae; genus Atrichornis; species Atrichornis clamosus. The sequence continues at coordinate 106,865 of WBMZ01005841.1, forward strand.
GGCTGATACACATTTGTACTGGTGCCAACAGTGCCCTTTAGCTTACATAGGTTTTTTTCATTCTCTGGTGTTTATCTGCTTGATGTATTAAGAGACAGCACAAGTTAATTGCATCTCAGCTTTTTTTTGTCAGATTAAACTGGCCAAATTCACTCAATTTCTTCTCACTGGACATGTTTGCTCTTCCCTCCAACATTTCTTCTTTGCATGTGATCCATTTGGGATGACTCTGGTCATGATTAAACATATTTTTTTCAGAAAAGGTTGTAAAGGAGCAAAAAGATGCTTTCAGAAGGCTCTCTCCTGATGCAAGCTGTGACTGCATTTGCTGCCTGGCTCACATTTTGTGTTTGATCAACGCACTCTACTTTACAGCAAAACACTGTAATTTCTTAAGCCACATTTATGGCAAGCCAGTACAGTGAGCCGGGGCGTGACGGCGTGGCATGGCTCACATCCATGACTCTCCTAATCTCCAAACCAGAGTGACCTCATCCCAGCAGGCTGTTGGAAGTGGTCCCTGGCTGGTGCTAATCCCCAAACCATGCCTGGGCATTGTCTAGCAGGGAGTTGGTCAGCCCCATCAAACACTACCAGGAAGCACATAAACATTTATCCTCACCAATGGTCACAGAGCAGTTCATAAACCTGCCCTGGCTCGGTGTAATTAATTAGTGTGGAGGGAGACTTAGTGCACACCGGGCACTTTGAACTCTTCACTCCAGGTCTGCTGTTCCAGCTCTCAAACACAGTGTGTTTTTCCTTTATGCTATTCCCAATTCACTGATGCCTCCCAACTGTGCATTGTCTGCAAATATCATTAGCTCTTTCTTATTTTTTGTTCCAGAAGAAAACTTTCTAAAGCTGGCTCCAAGGAATTTCACCCATTATGTCCCCCCACTCCTATCGTTTTCCTTTCAGAAGAACCTGTTGTGTTTGTTCTTGGCTGTTTCCTGACAGACCTTCAGCTCAAATACCAGTCCCTGCTTCTTCCAACACAAACAATAATTTCCCATGTGGGTCTTTTATCAGAAGTGTTGCTGAAGTCCAGACAGATTAGATCTAAAGCATTTCCCTTGTCTAAAAAAGCCCATGGAGAACTTTGTTTGCTCTTTTTTTTTTTTCTTTTCTTATCAAGTTAGTCTAACTCAAGTGACCTTGGTAAATCCTGGATTTATTTTTATATTTTATTCTTTACTTCCATGTCTTCAGTCCTTTCTTCAAAATTAGTTTACATGTTATACAAACATCCAAACAACATATTCAGCCCCTTTTCTCTGGATTCACATGGATTCAGCCCCCAAGGAGTCTGTGTCACTTAGATATCCCAGTGTCAGGAGGCCTGAAATTCTCCCTGCTGCATGAGCACCCTCGAGAAATGGGACTATTTTAGGAGGTCTGTGATGGGCAGAAAGGAAACTCAGAGCTGGAGCTAGATCAGTGCAGTGTGGGAACACTCAGCCTCACTTGTGCTGAGCTAAAAGTCCAGGCAAGGCAGAAAAAAAATCACTTATGGGCTAATCCCCTTCGTATTTAACATTTAGGCCAATGCCTCCCATGGGAGTTTTGCAGCACATCCTGAGCCCCCAGCTGCTGTGCCTGCCCTGCTGACTGGTCTGGCCACGCTTTGCTGTCCCAATCCACGCACATCTGAGTTTGCAAAGACAGATATGTGAGGTCCTGCAGGGCCGACACTGACACTGTGTAGTACAAGGCACAGAAAAGGACAGTGCTGGCTAGTTTGATGTGAGTTTTCTAGGAGTCTCATCTGGGAATACACTGGTCAGGATCTGCAGTCCCCTTTCAAGGGACTTGGTTTCTGTCCCTGAGGGCTGTGTCAAATGCTGCAAGTGCTCCTGCTTGATTTATTTCAAGTCCTCTTTACTCAGGTTTCACCTCCTTTGCTGGAAAGCCTGTCCCTCAACCACCACCATTCCACAGTCTCCTTTGTGTATATAAATATATATATAAAAATCAGGTATATGAATGTATGTATACATAGATATCTATGTATATAAAATCAATTTATTTCTAGCAATTACCTGTCTCTGTTTCTGTCTAGCCAACACACACACAACAACAATGCAGGAGAGTCCCAGCAGCTGCAGACAAGCTCCTTCCCCAGTCTCCATCAGGCTCTGATCCAAAAGTCTGCTGGTCTTAATCTGGGACAAAGGAGCTCTTTCCCTATTTAGCTGGAGGGTAGCTATGGCAACATGGCACAAAGACATCTCAATAGCTGGCTAAGGCCAGACCAACCCCCTGTCTAGCAGACACACACTGCTTGCTGGCACTCTAACTCTGCTTTTTTCTGACAAAGGGGATGTTTATTACCAAAAACTGGGCCCCTGGTTCAGAATGTCCAGTAGCTGGAAGTGAAAGCAAGTGCTGCAACTCCCTCGACAAATGGGACATTTCAGGGGATGTCCATGAATAGGTCTTGTAGTGGGTAATGAAATAAGCAGTGGAGAGGGAGGGGAGGAAATGAATGAGCTGAGATTGCAGCAGCTAAAGGGAAGCTCGATGCAGGAGACGGGGAAAGGGCGCTCTGATTTATGGCTTGTCTGTCTGGGAAAGTTGCACTGATACAGCTTTCCTTTTTGTCTCAAATGAGCTGCCTTGTGGCCACACACAAGTTGTCTCACATCCTTTTGTCCTGCTTTTCAATGGAAATGGTGCATTTTTTTCGTGCAAGGGCTGTTTCCCTTTGTGTTGTAAAGATGAGGGTGCAGCCACAGCAAATTGCTCAGTCAGTATCTACCAGCCTGCACATGTGGCCATTGCTGGCTGTGAGGCTTACCAGAGGCATGTTTGGGAAAGATTTTGGGAAAAATGGCCTATAAACACCTCACATGTAGCAGTGTACAAGGAAGCTGCACTTCTGTGTCCCCTCATAAAGCTCCACTCCTGCACTAACCCCTCATGACATTATATCTTCTCTCCTATTTCTAACTTCTACAGTATTAGGAGGGATGATCCTGGCAAAATTAGACACTGTTTCAACCTCTGGGCAGTGGAAGCACAGAGTTCACTAGAGCCCTCTGTGCTCTTGCCATAGGTCCGACCAGAGTGATCCCAAACACACCAGTCCTGAAGACCAAAGACAAAGGGTGATGCAGATGCGTGCCTTCCCAGCCATGTGGTGTCAGATGCAGAAGTCTAGACCAGTAAGCATCTTCTTCTTTCTCCTTCTAGCCACTGGCAGTATTCCTCCCTCCAAAATTCTGCTGTGTCCTGGACTATGAAGGTGGCCAGGCTTCCACGTGTGGGCCTGGCTGTGCAGTGTGGGGACACAGCTGTGGCACATGTGCCGTGTGGTGCCCTGTGGCCTTGGCCTCATCCAGCATGTGCCTCAAGCAGCCTCATGCATTTGCTAAGGAGACCTTGGGGAATTTCCTGCTCCATCCTGCCCCAAAGTGTTTCCCGGCCCAGTGGCAGAGCTGGGATGTGCTGTCCCTTTGACCACTCCACCGCCCGGGTAGGCTCATGTCAGCGGCCATCGGTGCTGGCTGATGGTGTCAGGGTTGTGGTGTCGCTGCTGGTACATGTAGGCCTTTACCTCACCAATTATTTTCCTTAAAAGCACCACAGAGGCTGCAGAGGCGCCAGCCCCGGCGCAGGGCCATCTGTCTGGCATTCCTGGCCCTGTCACCTCCTGATGACAAGTACCTCGAGAGTGGCGAGGCAGCTGGTGCGAGGCAGTCACCGCGCTGCCAGCGGGGACATCTTCGGGCACTCTGTGTGCTCCCTGCCTCCACCTGCTCTCCCTGGTCACACGTGTTAATCGCAAGCCCTGAGGGTGGGAGTTGGCTGTGCTGCTGGATGAGCCTCACCTCCCCGTGCCTGCGCCCAGCCGGAGGCTGGAAGCTCCGGGCAGGGAGTCAAGGAGCTGCCACATGGCCTCTGTGCCCTGCCGAGGCAGCAGCAGCTGGCAACCAGCCTCTGCAGGTTATGTCCTACACTGAACGGCACATCCAGGGTGTGCAGGACCCTCTCTGCTCACTTGAAGGGCAGCTGAAGGCATTCAGAGGATGGTCATCACCTCAGAAGACCACCAGTTCTGCTCAGCCTCAGGCAGATGTGAAGGTGAGCCATGGCTTGCTCCAGATCACGAGTGCAGGAGGCTCAAAACACAATGTTAGAAATGGCTCATGTTATATGTGTGCTTCTGTGCAAGGCTGATGTAGCAGCAAGCCGTTTGCACGGCAATGATCATTCAACACTCAAAAACATGCTAATATATATTAGACTGGGTAGTTCATATTTCATCTATGCTCCTCCGTATTTCCATATGTAACCTCCCACTATTGAGCCCAACAGACTGTAGTCTTACCTGAAGGAGGGAATCAATTTAATTCATTTAAAGAGGAAACCTGGCTGCTGCCAAAAGTCTAACACCTTGTTTGGTTCTGCTTGGCTAGCAGCACTGGTTGGGGACCAGTGAGGATGCTTGCATGTACACCCATGTGAGAGCTGCTGGCACTGGGGTACCCTCCTGCTTCTCACAGTTGCTGCGGTGGTCCCCAACCTTTAATTATATGTTCTCTGGGCCTGCCCTCTGCTGTACCCCTATAATTCAGCACCATCTGCTCCTATAGACCCACACTCCAGCTTTCACCACAGCCTGCCTGAGCCATTTTGGAGTGCTAATGCCACTGCAAGCCATTCATTTGCTTTGCTGGATGAGGGTGATGAGCAGTCTCATGTGCCCCAGAGCTGGGGTGAAGGCAGGGAGAAGAAAGGGAGAAGGACACTGAAACCCACTCAGGCTGCCACGAACCCAGTCCGCAGTTGTGTGAGAGAGGCTGAGGGTCAGCATTGACATGAACTCTTCTGGCTCCTCAACTTGCTGCTTTGCCCCAGACACATTCTTGTCTGCCATACAAGTTAGGATATTTTTTCCTAGACAGCATCAACGTACATGTTATTACTTTTCTCTTGCTTCCTGTGGCACCAGGACCCACCTTTGTTGAGACCTTTGTCCAGCGGTTTCAGCCATGTTTGATGCAGAGGCAATGAAGTTGCTAACTTCCAACAAATTCCTTGACTTCAGAGCCGCAGAAGAGAGGGAGGGCAATCCTCTGGAGAAAGAGAGACAATTTCAGGTTGCAGATATACCAGAAGACAGGATGGGGTCTGGGACACTGACACCCACAGTGTAGGTGTGTATGTGTGCATTCAGGGTGTCTGGCACCAGCAGGATCCTACAGCCATGCTGCGTGGAGCAGGGTATGTGCCCTCACTCCATGTGTCTGGTCCCTGGGGATGCCAGCAGGGATGTCCACAAGGATTGTCCCAGGTGCCTGGTGGGATGGCAGAGAGACACTTACACACTGCTTTTGGAGTGACAAGACATGTTTCCCACTCCTTCCTGGCAGATAGGAGGGTTTCCTGCAGCCTGGGACCCCTCAGCTGAGCCTCCTGGGGTGCTCAGGGGCAGCAAACACTCACATTTTTTAGATTAGTACATCAGACACCCAAGCCATGACACCGGTGTGACTTTGTGCAGATGGGATGGGGGCTCAATCCCACCCTCCACAGAGCTGCCGGTGAAGAAGCCCAGCACACTGGGAAAGGGAAGCTGGAAGCTGCAACTCTCTCCCAGTTTGGGCATGTCTTGAGTGCAGACCTTTTCCATTCCGGTGGCCAGAAGTGGGGAAGGCTGCTCTTATCTAAAGGTCAGCAAGGAGACAGCTGACAATTATTGCTGTCTTTGGTCTGTCACTGTGCACATCACACAAATGCTGAAATAAGGTGCCTGGGGGTTGGTTGGGGGGTTTGGAGGGTTTCTGATTTGCTCTAGAGAGAGATGCACTAGCTTGTGCTAAATGCTGAAGTTGTTACAGCCATTTCCTCTGGTGGTTAAATGAAAGGGGAGGGGAGAAGGAGGCCTGGAACTTGTAGCCCCAAATAACTTAGTGGTCATGATCTGTACTTTGAAGCAGGATAATAAAACATCTTTTTATGCTATTCATTTCAGGAGCCTTTACTCTTCAGCCAGGATTTTTCTGCCTGCTGGGAATGGCCTGATGGAAAAGTTTTAAAAATTTTAGAAATCCCATCTGAGACTTTGACTTTGTTCTTTACCTCTGAGGTTTATGTATCATTTCTATGGCCATATACATCAGACAGGATAATAAACATTAAAAACTTCGGGTCACACAGGGACCAAGTTGCCAACCCAGAGCACAGCTGATCTCTCATAAGTCTCAGATGCTGCACCAGAGCAATTTAAACAGCAGAGAGCTCTGGAAAGCCATGGAGAACTTAACGCTCAGGGCATGCCTAATTCCTGAAGGTGCCAAAACCCAGCAGGAATTACCAAAGCGATTATTCAAATGGAGGAATTGCCTTTTAGGTATCAAAAATGGGCAGCGTGATCAAGCGGCAATGTCAGCTACAGCAGCAACCCCCAGCATCCCAAGACAGCTGGGGAGGGCAGGGTCACACGAGCAGGTTTGGGTGTAAGGTGGACTGAGCCCAGCTAAACTCATGTATCCAGGCACTCCATGAGGAAGTTCTGGTTCTACAGAAAATCTGAGATAAAATCCTGAGTTGCCCATGCAGTGCAGGAACCTCCACAGACAGGCAGCAGCTGTGGAGATATCTGCAGAGCTGCAGGCCTAAGCTTGACTAGGACTGAAACCCCAAGTCCAGACTTCTACACCTTTTACCAGGGTTTTTCCTTATTTCTCTAGTCAGTGGGAGGCTAAACACAGACCATCTCAGCTCTCTTCCAGACATATCACTATAATAAGCTGTTCAATTTTTAATGAAGCCAAGAGACTGCTTTTCTAAAGGCCTTCTGAAAATCAATAGTGCTCTTTACAACGATACTACTTTACAATGGTAGGTCAATAAGGAAGGAAAATGCAAAGCCTCTGGGGGTGAGGCTGCCTTCTTCCCTGAAATGATGAATTTTATGTGACAAAGTTCAGTTAGACACGTGAATTATTTGAGGAAGTATCACCACTATGTCACTTGTTCTTTAGAATTATTAAATGGATTGTTGGCAACAACTAATTATTCAGAGGTCAGAGATGGTTTAGTACTTTAGAATTTTATACAAGATCATTACTGGCCTGAATTTCTTATAGCACTTGCTATATCATTCGATCTTATTATTATTATTATTCTGCTTAAAAGCAAAAAGCAATTGGTGAATAGGAACCCTAAGGCACCCTTTAGGTAACCTGTTATTAAACCTGACCGTCAATATTCAGATTTTTCATGTCAGAATAAGTAATCATCTGGAAAAAAAAATGAAACTGTTTGGTAAATTCATATTAGTAATAAATCTCTTTGTTGATCAGTTCAGAAATGCTTTATTAGATTAAAAATTCAACAGCTAAATTAATCTGAATCCAATTTGGGAATGCATATAAAACTCTTACTACATGTGTCTGCTTCTTTGACTTTAGTGAGATTGAAGGAAATGCCCAGGGTTTTGCCTAAATTTGGATACTTTCCCAAGCTGAAGTGTATATTTGTGATCTGTCATTCACTCTGGCCACCCTCAGCTAGGTGCTGGAGGGAAAAGCAGAGGAAAAGCACATTCGTGCTGCCAATGTTTGGACATCTCTGCTAGAAGTGATTTCCTGGTGTTCCTCATACCCTTAATGGGTAAAGCTGGGAGTTGCTGAGCAAGGATGCAGAAAGCCTGAATCTGTCTTCTAGTAGCAATCAGCCTCCTTTCTCCAGCCCTTCTCAACATATTTCTGCAAACTTTGGGATTTTCTCCACTGCTGCTATTGAACAGCCTCGGCAGCTGCTGGCGCCTTTGACTCATCTGTGTTTACTTGGTCTGCCCCCAGTGTGGGTGGACGTGTGACCTTGGACAAAAACTGTGCTGGTCCTGTCTCTGTCCCACCCCCGCTTCCCTTTGCACACTTGGGTGGATGTTGTCTGCACTTAATGCCTTGTCAATACTAAGAGGCTCAAAGCCCTCACAAGCTATTTTAGGATTTATCTTACAGACTTCCTTATTTTCCTGCATTTCTCTCTCTAGACATCTTATTACCAGTTTAGATAAAAGTCTGTCCTTCTGAGCTTTAAAAACAATGGCTCAATAACTTTGTTATTGCATTATTTTCAGTTTATATTTTCCTCTATATCATTTCTGCAAGGAAAAATCACTTCTCTTCGCTAGTGACATTAATCATAACTTTTCATATCTTTTTGGTTAATCCTGCTGTCCGGGGACACTTGATCTTATTTTTGTCATTTTTCTTCTTCTGTATTTTGTAACTTTGTTCCAGTTTTATTCCCCTTTCACCTTCCTCCAAAATTTTTAGGCAAAAGTAGGTCTTGTACATTCGTGGGTCACCCTGGAAATTGAAATGACAAGGCTTTAGAAGCTGAATTGAGGGATAACATTGGATTTGGGTGCTTTTGATTTTTACCCAGTTCTGGCAGAGGGGGATCGATAGACAGGAACAAACCACTCAATAAATCCATCTAGTTTCAGCTGTCTTTGAAATGGGAAGATCTCTTGCCTATCTCCTATTGCGGCTCATTTCAAATGTAACACCTTGGTCAATCTTGGGTGAAGGGCACTGGAGACATCTCGGACAAAAGTGTATCTGGGCCCAGGCAAAACACTCTGCAGGGAAAAGAGAGTGAGATGAGCAATGAGGAGGATGTGACCTCTCAGCAGAAAGCCCAAGGAAAAGCTCTGTTAACACCGCTCGTGGACACAGATGTGGCAGATACACCGCAAGTGTGCACAGGGGCAATAATGAGAAGAACAGAAGTAAATTGGAACTTCTGCAACGCATTTGTTTTACACCAAAATCAGCAGGTTGGTGACATTAATATGGGATTTCCTTACTTTAACACAAAACTCAGTTTCAATAGCAAAATAATTGACAATTCAGCTGGTCTCTGCATCCATTCTAAACTTCAAAATAGCAATGTTTTCTTTACAAAGATCCTTGCTCTTTTGGGTTTTTTTCAACTGAGCTTGAGACCAGGTTCCTGGAGATAAAATACTCACAATGGATGTGCAGCCACATCTGAGACAGGGATTAAAAATTCCCACAGCACTACAGTAGAGCATAAAAAGGGAAGATAAAGGATTCTATATCCAGGAGAAATCACATTTATCTTGAAGTGACAAGCAAGAGTGAGAACAATGCTCTTTATTTTATCCAGTAGCAACCTCTTCTCGTTCCCTTTGCAAAATACTTTCAGTGGCCAACTGGGCTGTGTCCTGGAAAGCCATATTAGAGATTAATTAGTAATGGATTTTTAACAATAGTGTAGAAGATATGCACAGCAGAGAAAGATCAGGCAGTTCAATTGAATTATTATATTTCCATAGGTTTTCAGATTGAGTACTTTATGCTTTTGATTAAATTATTATAATTTATGTGCTTTACAAGTAGCAATCTTCTCAGAGAGATTATTTTCTCTTGACCCATCTCCATATAGAATTATTTCCATGGTAACAGTTTGAGTGATTTGAGAAACAAAATTATGAACTTCCATTACTATTGGGTTAAAAAGCTAGTATCACTTTAAAACAAAAATACAGCAGATTCTTGCTTTATAAATGATAAAGAGTAGCATTTGAAGGAGTCACAATGATATAAACAGGAAATTCAAACTTGATCTTTCATTATTTCTTTGTAACAAAAAATTTATCTTCAAAACAGGGTTAAAAACATACTATTATCATTAGACCAAATAAGTTTAATGTTTATCTGCATTTAAAAGTATCTTTGAAAGTAATAGGACATAAAAGATCAATTATTTTTCCTGAGTCAACAGACTGATAAATCAATGCATAATAACCATTATTTGGTATTTCCCTGGAATTTCCTCAGTGTTGAAATGTTCAAATCAGTTAAATGTTTTAAATGTAAGGCAGAAATTAGAAAAATTAGATAAGCCATGAGAGGCAGATGACAATCACCCAAGGGTAAGTGAGGGATCAGCTGAAGCACTCCTTGAAACATTAACAATTATTTTTGAGTGCCCAATGAGGGTGGAAGGGGAGATCCCAACGGGTCAGAGAAGAGCAAACAACAGAAGAAAAGGGAGAAGGATGTGGATGGAGAGAAGCCAGACCGGTCAGACTTGCTCTGGTACCTGGCAGAACTTTGTGTGAATTATTTACAGTTTTATAAGCCCCAGCAGGATAAAATGCAAATATAGGAGAGGTAGATTTTTCAGGAACATGTCACATGAGTTCAGCCTGACTCCCTTCTTTAACAGGATAACTGGTTCCGAGAACACGGAAGAAGTAGCTGCTGATATGTTTCATCATGACATCAGAAAGGCTTTTGTCCTGGCCAGATGATGTTCTTACGTACAATCCAAGAGAATGTGAAAGAGATTAAATCATATCAAAGTGGGTGCTGATCTGCTTGGCATATAGCACCCAATGGCAAACTCTGAATAGTTTGCTCTCTAAAAAATGTGCAGAGTTTTTAGTCAATCTTTTTTTCACTTTGAGTTCATGATGGAGTAAAGGATACACTTTCATTTGTGGAGGGATGAAGCCTCTCGAGGGAAGTTTTCAAATCTACTTGAGTTATGCAGCAGGGCTCAGAGCCATCTGCAAGTCAGGGGAAAAGCACGACCCGCAAAGCTGAATTAAATAAAATGTTGAATTTGGGAAGGGAGGTTCAAATGTCCAAATACCAAGGAGGGAGTAAAACAACTTTTCCCCCCAACATACCAAAAAAAACCTCAAAAGCAAAACAACAAAACCAAACCCAAACATCCCCAAGCACAAGTTTTTATTAAATAGAAGATGAAATATTAAGGGAAAATGCATTCTGGGTTGTGTTGGTAAGAACATCACAGGCTGTGATTTTGCTCTGCTCTTTGTTGATGAGTCTTGGGCTTGTGCACTAAATCCAGTTTAAGAAAGGTTGGCTACTGTCCAGGATGGGCAGCTGTGACTGAGGTTTAAGAAATGTGAATCAGGAGGATTGGCAGACAAGTTCCTCTGGAAAAGAGAGGACTGAGGGGAGAGGAGTGTGCAGCAGTGTCTCTGAATGTGGCAGGGAGGACAGCAAGCAGCTTTTTCTGTCTGTCTGGTAGCACTAGGTGAAACATATTTGATGGAACTGCCACAAATGACATTTGTATGAGATAGTAGAGAAATATTTCTGACTAGGGTGCTGAAGCTGTGGAATGAGTGGCCTGGAGAGTTCCTGAAACTCTTACACTCTGGATCACACAGAGCATGTTAGACAAGTCTTCACCAGGGATGATCTAGATATTCTTGTTCCTGCCTTGAAACTGGCTGAGAGCAGGTAAATGCTGTTACTGTCACCTCTGTTGGATGGTGCCTGCATGAGAAGTCACCATGGGAAGATGCAGCTGGATGATATTCTCCCCTTCAGTTGGAAAGTTTCCTTCACATTTAATGAAAGCTTTGTTTTCCAACATTCAGATATCAGCAGAAGAGATCTGGAAGCAGGAGAGGTACCAGGAGCATGTTTTAAGCCACAGGTTCACAGTCCTGCCCTGCGTGGTGGAATCCTCGATGCAAACTCCCTGACTACACTGTAAAAGAGCATCTGTGTCTCTCACATGTCTTCAGAGCTCAGCTCCTACATTCACGGGACACCATCTATCCTGGACACCAGCCAGACTCACACCTCAGTAAAGCAAAAAAGACTCTTTTCATTTTCAGAGCAGACATTACCTACCTGCTTTGGGTATATATTTATGTACTTGCATACTTTGCTGAACAGAGCCCAGAAGAAGAGTAGCACCAGGAAATTTGCCTGAAGGCTTCCTGAGGCACTTGCAGGATGTACCTGGAGTTTCATTAGAAAAAACACCTCCTTCACCTAGGCAGGCTCTAAGCCTCTAATCTGACCCCATCAATAAACTACAGGTTCAGCTATCAAGAATCCTGTATCATGATGGTGTAATTGCTTATTTTTATGCATTTTAACCATGTGCACTGTGCCCCTTGGGCAGCGTGACTGCTGGGGTGAGCAGTTTTCCTGCTGTAAGGTAATCAAGGCTTATGCCAAGGGATCTGCTGGGAACACGCACGCTGTGTAATCCCTGACGTTAAGCGACAGAAAACAGAACTTCCTGCAGAGCCCATTTAATCCAGACAGACGAAATTCATTTTGGAAGGTTTCTTTTTCTCAAATCATAATGGATAAAGGAAGAAGCAGTTTATCAGGTTGTGGAGAACATCACTCTTGTCTATAACTTTTAGAAACAGATGCTGCCATGTTCACAATGGATCTTTTCTTCTTCTTCTAACTTGTTTCTTCCTTTGTTTTGTAAATTTTCAGGCTTGTCTAGGAACTCATTTTAAATTCTAATCCTTTAATCTTAGTGTGATAAAGTCCCTCTTAAAAGTTAACGTTGGAAGTGCTCTTAAAAGTTGCTAGGAAGGCACACAGGCTTTCAGAAAAAAACCTCATGTTTTCTTCTTGGTAATTCAGATCATGTGTCTATGCAAAGAGGCTACAGGCAGGATGGGTATAAGTGAATCAGAGAAGCTTATTCTAACCCCTGTCAAACTTTCCTCTTTTGTGGTAATAGGAAACTAAATACTTCTGGGGAAAAAAACATTGTCCATGCAGAAGAGATATGGACCAGATTGGTTTTAATAAGAAGACCTTGCATCCATACAGTATTTTACATTTTTCAAGGTGCAGAAAATTCATTAATAAGTTCATTCTCATTGCCAGCAGGATGCAGTTCTGGTCCCATCAAAGTTTGGTACTGGCTGAGTTCAACCAAAGCTCAATGGCTTTGAAAACATGAAAATAATGTTCTTCAGGGACACTGCTGTCCCAGCTGCTGCCTGCTCCGGGTCAGCATGTGCTACTCCTTCCCACAGGGAGTCATTAGGGACAAAGATCTGTGCCAGCATCTTGGGGAACAGGACACCTCCCGCTCTGGGCTGCTCAGACACATAACTTCTTACCCAACTGTCCTCTGGGCTAAGGAGATTAAGTGTTTCCAAAAAGGCTTCTGGGGTGGGTGCGTGTCACTGGGACACACAGGCACTGGGATGTTTGCTGGTGTGGCCCAGGCATTGCTCACAGACCAGCGGTGTCAGTGGGCTTTGGTGCCAGGGCCAGGCATCGCCCAGCTGGTGGGACATTTGCCACCCCAGCCTGCCACTGGGCTTTGATCATCTCATGAAAAGCCTATTTTCATTAAATAAAAAGAGCCTATTTCAGCCCAGACTCATTTTTTGATTCTTAGCAATGATTTTACCCTAATTTGATTAACATCACAGCACAAAGCCTTGGATCTAGTCTTGATAGATGAACACTTTCACTGGACAGAAGATCAAGTTCAAGCTGAAACAGCCTCTCCTGAGCCTGCAACTGAAGGACCAGCATGAAAACCAGAGAGCACCTGCCTCTCCCTTCCCTTCCATATTCTTCTTAAAAATCAGCTGGCTGCTGAGGCATCAGCTACCACCGCAGATATGTGGACATGGTGCACTCCCTAGCATCAGCTTCTGGGCAATTACTGGGACTTGCCCCTGCTCAGTGCTGCAGTGCAAAGGTGAGAGCATGATATTCTCCCCGTCCCAGCCATCCCTCGTGTCCCTGTCCCTTCAAGCACAGCCACCTTGGAGAGGCTGTAAATCCTGCTTCCAGCATCAGCAGCAGGAATACCCCTGCATCTCTGCTCCAACCGTACTTGGCAAGGTTTGTCCAGTTCCTACTGCGCTTTAATTTTGTTCTCTCTTACTACAAGGCTTGACCTCTTTCAGGGCCAAAAGTTTTCCAGGCCTGTCTCTGACATAGGTATTTTTAAGCTTTAAAGTTCAGGGGTGATCCTTCTCTCCTCCTCATGTCTGAATTCCATCCTGCTGAGATATGAGGGAGAGCCTGTCCTTCCTTTGACTTCATCTTCTCATTTTTGAGGATAACAGCCTCATAAACAACATTAGATTCTTGTATTTCAATTTCACAGGGAAGATTAGTTTTTGTGCTGCAACAGCTGAAGATTGAACGTGGAAGAGGTCCACAATCAATTCAGCAATTTGAAAGTGCCTTTACCCATCTTCCCTTTGTTTGAAATACTTAGTTAGGCATATAAATAACTGAATAGAAATCAAACTGCTCTCAGACAGGTTGGGCCATCAGTTCAATAAGAACAAAGTATTTCATTAGAAAGAGCTCAGTAAAATGAGAACACTTTAAAACCCGTTTAGAAGAAAAAGGGCAACAAACCATTATCCAAGCCAATTGCAAACCAGAGATAATTGGAGTTTGCAGAGATGACTGGTTTAATCACTAGTTGAAAGGACTATTATCCTGCAAACCTCAAGGCAGGAGCTGTGTTGCTGTCATGGGATGCAGTCCAGTCCCACCACAAGGACTGATATCCAGCACCACAAGCTCCACTCTCAGCATGCTCTCTGTGAGCAAGGGGGGCACAGGCGTTCTTCTTGGCAAGAGAGGTGTCACACCTTCCCTCTGTGCCTCCTGGAGCCCGGAAAGTAAAATATCCATCTCCATGGGCAATTCAGCAGGGTGAGAGGCAACTCTGCTGTCTGCATTCATTAGCACTGTGGCTAGAGCACTCCATTCTGGGGACAAGCAGCTTTCTGTGCACTGGGTTTTGGGAGGATGCTTTGAGTTGAGAGGCCTTTTCCATAAATAGTCATGGTCAATTCAGCCCTGCCACACCATTTCTGGTAAATGGAATGCTGGGTTTCACAAATTCTGAGGGGGAACTGGAGCGTCACATGGGAAAATGCCAGGCACCCGTGTGTCTTTGTGCCACTTGTGTTGGTTTCAGCAGCATCCCTCTGCATTTAAATAGGAGCCTTTCAAAGCCAGAATTTAAATGGAGCTTTTATGGCTGCTTTGCCCTGGAATAGTAAACGTCAGGACCTGTAGGTTCATTGCAGAAGCCTGGCTCAGCTGACGGGTTTTTTGTGCGGCCCAGATTTATGTGACCTTGTCTCCTGAGATCTGTCTGTGGCCAATGTTTGCGCGTCTCCTGGGACACGGAAAGGCAATACTGCAATGTCCCTGTGTGTCCGGAGGTGGCAGCTGGCTCTTGGAGGGCTCTGACAGTGGGAGTTTGGTCACTGATTAACCTCGATGCTACACAAAGCCTCCTGTTGTGTGTGCTACAAAGCTGCCTGAGGCAGGTCCCCGTGCAGTAATTAAATAGGTAGGCAAGGCTGTGCCCTCCTGGGACACATTTCATTTTCAGCTGAGATAACAGGAAAAACTACAAATTGCCTTACCAGAAGAGATATCCCAGCTGTTGGCCAGCCCGTGGATCACAGAGGGACAGCACAACACACTAAGCGACAGGGAAAGGCTCTAACCCCACCCCGACCAGCCCTGACAAGGCTGCTGATTTCTCATTTTATTCTCTCCAAACTCAGTGGGTTGAAGACCTCTATCATTTACAAGCCTAGAGCCTTGCCTCCCAACCTTATAATCCCATGGGACTCATGGGGAGATTTTCCACCTGAAATAACCTCAACCTGTTGTGGGTTTAAGCATTCCTGCATACAGAAGCAGCTGTGGGTGCAAGTTTTGTGGAGCAGAGGCCAAAGGAAGTATAGAAAACTGGATTTTTTCCCTAAGTGAAAGCTCTGACTGCTCTCATGCAGAAGATGAATAGCAGCTTTGCCTGTATGTTCCTGAATACAGACATTGCACTATGATAAACACTGCCGACAGCAACACACTCGGTTTGTGCCAGACATGCATGGGTGGCTGCTGTTGAGGCTTTGGATGCAGGAGGACATGGAGCAGTGTCAGCAGCCTGGGTGTTACGAGTCATTCGGAAAAGTAGTCTGGTACCCACAACTGATTATTCTGTTAATTTAAGCCAAAAACTCAGTGTAAACGGCACTTTAGTTGCATTAATGACATTTTACTTATGCCACTTCACAGAGTTCTTGCTTTTCCAAAGTGGAAATTTTATTTGCAGATATTATAACACTTGTTGATATGCTTTCCCTTAGTGTAAATTTCCCGTGAAATTAAGTTATTTAACTGGGATAGAATAATGCCAACTATTTTCTTACATCTCAGGAGACAACAAGTCTGCAACAGTAAGGATAGCAGTAGTTTGTTCATCAGGTGTTGGCACTTCTGAAAATGGTTGCCAGTGTTTGCTCAGAAATTGGAAAAGGATCTAACAATCCAGAACTAATCTAATTTGCATGGATATTTTCCCTTAAAAGCCACCTTGAACAAAATTACAATTCCGCAGAAATCTTTAGGTAGGTAGATGTGACTGAGAAAATGGAGACAAACAGAAAACAATACATATATTAAGAAGGTTGAATTGTCCTCTGGAAGTTCTGGGCTCTCCCTGTGGATTCTACAGAGAGCCTGACAGTGCTCAGGTAACCAGCTATGACTGTATACTTACTTTTAGCACCCAGTGTATGTCAGGACTTTTTCTTTCTGAGCATGACTGTCAATTGCTCATCCCCTCTTGAACCCAGTGTCTGATGATGATGTGCTGAAAACAAGGCCATCTCTTACTTCTGTGCTCTGTGATGTTAATAAGGCTTGGCTTAAAAGGTCCCCACTGAAAGTTTAAACAGTTCAAGAAGTGAAATGAGGCCTGTTGGAAGGCAGGTAGCGTATTTGAAAAGTCATGGCAACAGCAGAAACTTACAGGCGGTGAAAAGGAATCAAAATAGAGGATAAAGTGTGTTGAAGTAGAGGGTTAGTCAAGGTGAAGGCAGTCAAACTGCAGACTGACGCTGAAAAGAGGGGATTCAGTCCTTCTTAGAAAGAAGGAATAGAAAAGAGTTAATTCTATCACTGCTTTTTGAGCTGGTTGCAAAATAAGGTCTTATTTGCTTTTGGATAGGAATGGGGCTTGGCTGTACTCCTGAGGAGAAGCAGCAGGGATGGAGCAGAAGAGAGGGAATATTGCAGCTTTGCTGAGCCTCTCAGGCTACCAGGCACTGGGGTGACTGCGGATGCACATCTGCTGCAGGACTGCAGCGCGTTGTCTTCAGAGAGGAGATACCCAGAGTCGCCTCAAAAAGGGCCGTGTGACCAGACTGCTCCTTCAGCTCCTGGGCCCGGCTCCGCGCAGCTCTTCCGCACATGCCGGTGTCACCAAACGGGACAAAAGGAACTTATACAACACCAATTTGATGGGAATAAGCAGACATTTCTTTATTGCAGGTGCCAGGAACGCGGGGGATAGCTCCTCTGAAACGTGTCCCAAGCAACAAACAAACTCATCCCTTTTATACCTTTTCTGTGGATCATCGTTGCATAAATTTTTACATACTATGCATACTATGCCTGCTCTTAAATTTAACCTTTACACTGATTAGTTCCAATATTTAATAACCTCATCAATATTAGCCTAAAACAATCATTGGTTATTTCTACTGAGTTCTGCTGATTAAAATCCTTAATATTAAAATCAAGATGGAAAGGGTAGTGGGCTTCCAAGCAGCATAACTGGTGAGCATGACGGTCTCCATAGTTTCTTGACCAAAACATAACGATCCATTAACTTCTAGGGTTACACACTCCAAACACAGCACTCCTGATATTTCTATACCTAATACTTCACAATTTTCTACTTACAATTATAGCTAACCCTTTAATATGATTTAGTCAATTATTCGTAACATTGGGGAAGCCCAGTTGCCTCCCTGGAATGTGGTCAAGCAACTGGAACAATGCCCTGTTTGCAAGGCTATCAGTGGTGGACTGAGAGGGGCCAGTCCTGCTGCTTTTGGTGTTGAATTACTTGAAAACCAGTCTGACTCATCCCGAGAATGAGGTGAAGATGTGCAGATATGGTAAAGCATCCTTATCTAAGAATGCTCAGCTGACCCAGCTGACCTGGAAGCATTTGGCTGACAGTCATCACTCTGGAGGCACCTGGGCACAGCAGAGCGAGGCTGAGCAGCAGGGCCAGGCCGGCTCCACTTCTCCGTCACTGTCACGTCTTCCAAGCCCCACTTGGAAGAGAAAGGAGCAGGCAGTGCCTCGGGAGAGTGTGGGGGAGCCGCGGGCAGCACAGCTTTTAAGCAGGACCTGCATTACCTCTCTCCAGAAAGGGGAACTGGCTGTGTTTATAGTATAAAAGTCCAGTCCCACTTGCAAAAGGGCACGTTCTTATGACATAGTTCTCCTTGGAGTGTGTGGAGATTCCTCCCTTGGGTTTGGGGAATGCCCACCAAGGATACTCCTTGAGGTTAAGAAAGAGGCCTGCCCATGAGTGTTGATACGGGTGAGTTACACCAATCTTAACTAAGAATTGGTTTTTTGCTAGCTTTAATACAATTGTTTTAATATAGTGCACTGTATTCCACTATACACTACTAGTAGTTTTAGCTTTTATACTGTGTAGAAAATAATTCCAATTAAGATCCTTTGTCTAATCATTTTTCATCATAAATAATACATTTTACATAAATATATCTGATTTGCATTCTTTCTTTGTCCTGTGGGACAAAGTTACTTAAACCATTAACAAACCCTGAGGCTGAGATTGGATCCAGCCGCCCCTAAGTTTCTCTCTGAGAAGGAGTTTAGAACACACCTCGTGGCTCAGTGGCAGGGCTTCTTTAATAAACTTTGTCTGAAGCTCCCACTCCACCCGTGATAATTTGGTGTAGTCTTGGCAGGATGGCAAACGATTTTGAGAAACAGACAAAAGTCTTAACAGAATATTTACAGAGGCATAATATACACATTAATGCTGATGATCCCTGGCCAGGGGACAATTGGTATGAGCAGGAAAGAATACAGGAGAAATTAGATATAAAATGGGGATCACTGAAAGATAAAAAAAGAAAAGGTATAATCTGTCATGCATTGGGATTACGCCTAAAGGCTGCGTGGCAGTGGAGAGAACAAATGATAAAAAAACCTAACAACCTGAGGGATGACATAAAAGAAAGAAAACATGTAGAACTGTCTCTACAGTATCAAAATGACCGATTGAAACAACGGTTTAAAAAGTCCAAGGAAAATACAACAACCTTGGAAAAAAATTAGAATTGAAGTTATTAAAAACTCCCAATCCTATTAATGTTAAAAAAATGCAAAAATTAATAGTTTCACCTGAGGACAGGGGTAGTGATATTTGGAAAAGCCCTGATCAAAATGCGGATGCAGTTGAATGGGAATCCGATGAAACAATTGAACCCTCACCTCTTAGAGAGAAAGGGATTCCAGAGTTAAAAAGGAGACCCATAATTAAGACCAATGCGTCCAAAGGACCTCAAGGAAGCCAGAGGAGAAATATGGTCAGAACTACTCCCTGTCATCCCCTGCAACTGGTAAATCTACAGGAAGAATATGAATGAAAACCAAGGGAGTCAGAAACTGAGTGTGGAGAGTGAGTCTCTCAGGGGCAGACAGAATATTGCTGGATGGGATTGAGAGCTTCGGGTTCTGGAGTCCAGGAGTCTTGTTAAACCTGGGACCTGAGCCTGCCAATCAATGCCATTCAATAACCAGCGGGGTTGCATATGGGGCAGGAGGAATAAAAGTTATGGAAAGAGGAGAGCTGTCTTCCATACCCATAAGGTCAGCTAATGAAATCTGTGCCGCTGTTGCAAAGGCAGCTTGCCTGCAGGCAATGCACGCACGATCAAACGGAGACATTCCAATCTCCGCAGAAGTGGATCCTAATAGATTAAGACCCCTATTACGGGGAGCCTCTACAATAATAAAAATGTATTTAGTGACGCGACGAGATGAAACCAAAAGAGACGTAATGCATAAGGAAGCTTTACAAGATCCACAAGCCCCAAGGAGAGTCATCCCTACATGGGCCGATCTCTTACATGATTGGATAAATTATGCAAGGGAAATGGGCTGGGAAAATCATTCTGAAGAGCAAACCCAGGCTATTGAAACGACCCCAAAGCTTGAAATGCAGAGACGTCCTGAAAGATGGGTGAGGACTTTTAAACAGAAACCACCCAAAAGAAAAGGAAAATCAAAGCCTCGTGCTCAGTTCCGAGAACAGCAAAATGAGCTGTGGAGGGCTGCAGTGACTCTGGGAATCCCCCGTGCCACCCTCAGGGGACAGCCCGACGCAGTGATAGCAGACCTTGTCAAAGTGGTACAGAGCGGGGGTGAAACGAGAAGCAAAAAGCCTCCACAGGAAAAACACATCCCCAGCCTTTTAGAAACACAAAGGGAAAAAGCCCTCTAAGCTGGGTGAATTTGGGGCCTTAACACCCAGGGCATTCTTTCCTTTCAATGGTCCGATAAGGGTGGGCCTCATATCTACTTACCAATAGGACCTAGAAAACAACCTTTGAACTTTTTAATTGACACAGGAGCTCAGCTATCTCTGATCCCCCAGACAAATGCTAAAAAATTAATCTTAAATTTTAAAAGAAAGAGAATCTGTCTAAGAGGGTTCAATGAACAAAGTACTATGTATATTGTACTGCCAAAGTCTGTTTCTGGTTACCTGAGGAAAAACGAATGACTTCACACACATTCACAACTTCAGATCATGAAGAAAACACTTTAGGATATGATGTCCTTAAAGGAAAAGTTTGCCAATTGCCCGATGAGATTGTCTGGTCATTTGGGCCCACAAAAACTCCATAAAGCAAATTTTCTGGAAAAAAAATAGAAAAATTAATCTATTAAAAATGGCTACAGTTCTACCTGCTTCTTCTGTGACTAGTATCAAACAAGTACCCTATTCCTCCTGTAGCCAAAGAAGGGGTAAATGAAGTCATAAAAATTTAAAAGAAAGGGGTATTATATTTAGGACACATTCCTCATATAATAATCCTGTTTACCCACTGAGAAAACCAGACAAGAGCTGGTGCTTAACAACTGATTATCGACAATTTAGTGCTAAACACTCACTGAAGCTGTCCCAAATATCGCAAACCTCACTGCCACCCTGCAAGCAGCTGCACACAAATGGATGGCAGTTTTAGATGTAAAAGACATGTTCTTCATGATTCCACTTCGGCAAGAAGACAAACCCTAATTTGCATTCACCTGGAGGGAACACAATACACCTTTAATCACCTGCCCCAAGGGTATGTGCCACCTATCATGGCACACAATGCTCTAGTTGAACTCCTTCAGCAAATAAAAGTCCTGGAAGGACACAAATCTATCAGTACATTGATGATGTGTTGGTAGGAGGTGAAGAGGAAGATGCAGTAATAACAACAGCACAGCATATATGGAATAAATTGCATGATGAGGGGATAGAAATGCCCTCTACTAAATGCCAAGGCCTCTCTAAAGAGGTGGTAGATTGCTGGTCGGGTTATAATCCCAGATGAAACCATTATAAAATTGGGTGCTATACCCATTCCTACTACTAAAAGAAACCTCAAAAGATCATGGATACTTTAGGATACTGGAGAAATCTTGTTCCTGGATTTTTTATAATAGCAAGACCATTGCACACATTAATGAGGAAAAAACAGACCTGGGAGTATCTTGATAGTCACAAACAGGCTTTGCAAACACTGATAGGAGAGTTAAAAACATATCAGTCACTTGGGCCTGTTCACCCCAGTGATCCTATAATAGTTGAATGGAATTTTGCTGAAGATGGGACTTATTGTAATTATGTTCCAGAAAAGTCCACATGGACCCAAACAACCATTAGGGTTCAGTTTCTCAGCATTGAAAAATACTGAGAAGAGATGCACTGATTGGGAAAAGGGATCATTATCCCTGACCCAAGCTCTTAAGCAAGTAGAAAAAATTCAACAGCATCATCCTGTGCAAATCCAAGGACCTTTTAACCTGGTAGCCAGTATTAAGAAGAGCAGTGCTCCACCAGAAGGGATTGCACAAAGACCAACAGTACACAAATGGGATTCATGTCGCAGGAGTCACAGATTACATGGATATAACTGAAGGGATGACAAAATTACGGGTACCTGTGACCCCAGATATGCTGGCTTTGCACCAGCCCTATAAACTTAGTCCTATACTTGGTGCTCCTGCATTTACATCAGACTCTGAAGCTAAAGATGTCTGGTTCACTGATGCCTCAGCCAAATGTGTTGATGGTAAATGGAAATACAGAGCAGTTACTCTTAACATTCAGACAGGAATGGAAGTAGTAGAAGGAATGGGAAGTGCACAAGTGGGAATGTAAAAAGCTGTATTTCTGGCAGTAAGAGAGCAAGCAAAGACGATATACACTGGTTCTTATGCAGTCTGGTCTGGTGCCACACAGTGATTGTGTCAGTGGAGAAACAGTAGGTTGGCAAGTAAATGGAAAAGAGGTTGGACAAAAGGATAATTGGAAAAGGTTGTTGTTAAAAGCTCAGTCCCAACCAATCCACAAAGGATGGGTCAAATGCCAGTGAGCCTTACAGAACAACCTAAAGGTGGGCCAACCAGCCATGGCCAAATTACACCTGGAACACTACGGTGGGTAATATCCTTCAGCCAGCTTGGAGGCTGCCGAAGCGTGGACTTGCAAACACAGCAGATCCCATGGGCCAGTGTGTACCTGTCTGTGCAAGGGTCCCTCTACAGCTGCTTGGTGGCCTTGCCATGCATCAGACACTATGGGAATGAACATTGCCCTGGTTAAAAACAGTTGGAACACCCTGATCTACACAAACTGGTACAACAACTGAAAAAGGATAGTTGAAAATTGTTAATAACTGTCCACCACGATGTGTAAAAAATGCACTGTTTTCCTAGAGCAAGTGGAAAGGAATAGAGAACATCACTGGTGGGATGACTTGTTTGGATGATCCCAACCACAATGGGCATTCTGAATTTAATATTACACCTTCTTGTTATAATATTGTTATTAATCAGAATCTGGTTTATTTTTTTAAGATATAAGAGTGTTGTACCTAGTCCAACAAATGAGGATACTAATGATTCTAGAAGTACATAAATTGAAATAATAACAGTATTTCTTGCCTGAATCAACAGCTAATTCTATAGTATGCTCCATTTAATATTATTAACTAAATTATGATTTTTATAATAATTTCGTATGGAAATTATAACATATGATTATAATATAGCTAACACCTTAACAAACTTTATAAGTCACGATAAAATAGTAAAACCCAGGAGACTGATGTATCTCAACCTATTTAACAATAATGTACACATATGCAGTGGATGCTTTTATAGCACGGAGGCAAGAGGTACCTGCATTTCCACTTCATGAGGTAAAGATGATTGACTGCAGTCACAGGGTGGAGTGTAGCAGGATGCTCTGCCCTGGAATATGGTCAAACAACTCAAATAATGTCTTGTTTGTGAGGCTATCAGTGAGGGACTGAGAGGGGGCTGCTTTTGGTGTTGAATTATGCTAAAACCAGTCTGACTCCTCCTGAGAGTGAGGTAAGGATTGGCAGATATGGTAAAGTATATGCTAAGCTGACCCAGCTGACCTGGAGACATTTGACTGACAGTCAATCACTTTATACTATAAAAGTCCAGTTCTACTTGCAAAAGGGCAGGTTCTTATAACATATTTCTCCTTGGAGTGTGTGGAGATTCCTCCCTTGGGTTTTGGGGATGCTCACCGAGGATACTCCTCGAGGCTAAGAGAAAGAGGCCTGCCCAGGAGGGTTGATACGGGTGAGATACATCTGCCTCTGCTTAATTGTTTCTTTTTGCTAGCTTTAATATAATTTTTTAAATATAATTGGTTTAGTATAGTGCACTATATTATATTATACTATACACTGCTAGTAGTTTTAGCTTTTATACGGTGTAGTAAATAATTCTGATTAAGATCCTTTGTTTAATCATTTTTCATCATAAATAATACATTTTATATAAATATATCTGGTTTGTCATCTTTCAATCCTGTGGAACAAAGTTAAACAATTGACAAACTCTGAGGCTGAGATTGGATTCAGCTGCCCCGAGGCTCCTCTCTGAGAAGTTTAGGATGCAAGGGAGTCCTCTCTGCACTTCGCGGCTCAGCAGCAGGGCTTCATGACTGCACCATATTGGTACAAGTACAGGTTAAAAAACCAGGTGGTTCCATGGGTGAGAACAGCACAGTCATTCCAAATGACTTGCAAGTGGGATCCACATGGACAAGCCTTTCCAGGTGACTTGGGTTCAGGTTTTCCCCATTTAGACAGCACCAAATATCATGTCCAGCTGACAGCTGGGTCTGGGCTGGTCTCTGCGTAATGTGGGCACAATCTTAGGAGCCAGAGGACGGTTGTGTGTTTTGTCAAGCTACAGTGTGGACTCTGCTGCTGAGTAGCAGTTACCATTTAAACTGCTTGCCTCACTATTTCAGAAAGAGTCCATTGTTCCTTTCCCTAATTTAGATGGCTGGAGGGTGCTAAAGAGCAGCTCCTTGGTGTCTCTGCAGCTCACCAGCTCCAGCCTGCCCAGCATCCTCAGCTTTTGAGCTTCAGGCACTGGCATGGGTGCAAGATCTATCAATCACCACAGTGCTACAGAAAACAAAGGAGATCTCAGCACAACAGGAGCCAAAGACGCCTGAAAAACAGTTGCTCCTTGTTCAAACATGCAGGCTGCATCCATGCAAAGAGTCAGGACAGCCAAGAATAAAGTCTTGAGAAAGAGACAGGGTCTACATTAATCTTCATGTGACAGTGAGAGAGCCTGCTTTCTTACGAGCTGAAATTCAGCATTAATTACATTGCTCATCTTCCTCCAGAGAAATAAGTACACAGTGCAAGTTGACAGGCCATGGTGGCTTAGGTGAAAGGGGAAGAGGCCTGTGATGACAGGCAGCCTCTCCATCCAGAATGAAGCTGTGGGTAACACAAGCAGTGGGGAGCCTCAGTGGCCAAAATGATGTGTAAACCCTGGCTCCTACCCTGCCCTCAGTCCTCTTGGTTTCCACAGAAATACTCTGGTACTGGTGGGCTAGTCTTGTGGGAATTCACCACTCTTCTTCCATCTCTGAAGCTGGGTTGATAAGAGATTCCTTCAACAGACGACATCGAAATACCTCCGTATGTGACTGTCCTGCCACTGTGGGCTAAGGGTGGAGACACCATAAACTCCCTGGGAAACCTGTGCCAGTGCTCAGGCAACCTCACAGCTAAAAATTGTTTCCTAATATTCAGAGGGAGCCTTCTGTGTTTCAATTTGTCCCAATTACCTCTTCTCCTGTCAGTGGGAACCACCAAAAGGAGTCTGGCTCCAACTTCTTTGCAGCCTTCGTTCAGGTATTTATAGGTATTGATAAGATTCCCCTTGATCCTTCCCTTTACGCTAAAAAGTCCCAGCTCTTCCTCACAGGAGAGTTACTCCAACCCTTAATCTTTTTTCATGAGCTTTTTTCAGAGTCTCTCCATGTCACTCCACTATGTCCATGTGCCCTGGGTTTGACTGTATGACCCCAGGTATCCCTGCTTTTTACCAAACAGGAATCTTTTACCTTTAAGATCCAAGAGTGTTTCAGGCTAAAAAATGTAAACAATGACACACACTTCCCCGGGACCTGGACAGTTTTTTTTTTCCTTCTCTCTCCCACTCGCTCGGCTCTGCAAGTGGCAGAGAGACGTGTGCTTTTTCTTACTTCTTTTTTGGGGGGGTTTTTTTTAGCCAGTTTTGTTTTTTTTTGCTGTTTCTCAAGGGACAGAGAGAGAGAGCAAATTTTTTTTTGTTTCTTTTTAGCTAATTCATTCCTTGGAATTTTTTTTTCCTTTTCCTGGAACTGTTTAAACTGAGCTCTGATTCATGACACCAGATCACATCCTCAGAACCCCTGGGAGGTTCCCCGGGCTGCAGGCCGGCAGGAGGGGGCACGGAACGGACTCCTGAGCTCGCCCAGGTTTTGCTTTCCATCGCGAGAGGTTTATAATCGTACATTATTCATCTGCCTGTGCCTGCCAGCACTTGGTGTGTTTTGTAAATAAACAGGTTTTTTTCACTTTTCTCTGAGAGACTGCTCTCCAAACCTGGTGGGGAGGGGCTATTCCTCCCAAGTTTCTCTCAGACTGGGACACCATGTCTCTCTTGTACTGGGAAGCCCACAACTGGACACAACATTCCAGTGTGACTTCACAAGTGCTGAGTAGAGTGGAAGGAACTTGACCAGCTGGCAAGACTTTGTCTAATGCAGCCCATGGTACCGTTTGCCTTCCTTGCCACAAAGGCACACTCCTGGCTCACGTACAACTTGGTGTTCAGCAGGATCCCCAGATCCTTTTCTGCCAAGCTGTTTTCCAATCGGGTGGCTCCCAGCACATCCTGGTGCATGGGTTGTCTCTCCTGAGGTGCAGGACTTCAGACTTCACTTTGTTGAACTTCATGAGGCTCCTGCTGGCCCATTTCTCCAGCCTGTTGAAGTCTCTGGATGGCAGCATGACCCTCTGGCATATCAGCCTCTCCTCACATTTTTGTGTCATCTGCAGACTTGCTGCAGGTACATGCTTCCCCCTCATCCAGGCCATTAATGAAGATGTCAGACAGGACTGGACCCAGTACAGACCCTACAGTGCTAGTCACTGGCCTCCAACTAAACTTTGTGTCACTCATCACCACCCTCTGGGCCAGCCATTCAGCCAGTTTTCAGTCCCCCTTGCTGTCTGCTCAACTCACCCACACATCAACAGCTTGTCTGTGGGGATCTAACCTAAGACAGTGTTGAAATCCTCAGAGATATCCAGGTAGAAACTGTCCACTCCTCTTCCCTCGTGTCCAGGTCAGTCATTTCTTCATATGAGTTTGTCTCAAGTTGGTCAAGCATGGCTTCCCCTCAGTGAAACTGTGCTGACTGCTCCTGGTGACTTTCCAGTCATTCATGTACCTGAGAATGTTTTCCAGGGATAAAATTGAGGTTGGTCAGCTTTGTAGTTCCTTGGGTCCTCCTTCTTGCCCCGCCTTATTTTATGGTAAAATATGTCACTCCTTAAAACGTATGGTAAAACTGCACCATTGCTGAAGAGACTGAATGTGAGAGGCTTTTCCTGGCCTGGCTGTGCTGGCAAATACCTCAGAGATAAAGGGTGCCTTGGAAACCAGAGGATATTTTTTTACTCTAACCCATGTTTCAACTCCATCCATGAATTCACAAATAACATCTGGCATGCCTCTGCTTAGGTGATCTTGTGGGCTATAGAAAAGTTGTGAGTGCAAAGACAGGGGAAAAGAAATTCAGGTCCCTGTGGGCATCTCTCCCTAATGATTCACTCCTGGCATGACATGGAGCCTGCAGCACTCTCAACAACTGCTCTGTGCTCCAGTGAACTGTGTCAACCATTCCCTAGCTGGCAGAGGAAATGCCTTAATACCCATCCATACAGCAAAGGAAGCAAGAACATCAACAACAAATAGATAATTAGGGAAAGATATCCAATAGAGATGCAAATTAACCTCCGTCCACAAAGCCCTTTATAGATCCTGGGATTTTGTATACTTATTACTTCTATTAAATGTGACATATTTAAAGCTTTCCTTTGCCAAAAGTGCTCTTTCACTCTTTCTCTCTGACCTCACTCAGCTAGTTCATTAACAAAAAGGCAGATTAAAGGGGAGATAAATGCAATTTATTAAACGCTTGGGACCACAGGAAAAAATGCCATGTATAAAACCTTCATGAAACATACCATATTTTTAAACATTTTATTTTGCTGAAGGCTTTTAACTGTTAATTACCAGTAACATTTCAAAGTTCAGTGTTTCCTACCAACAGTTCCCTTGCTTGCAAGGAGCTTAACCAGCTCCCTCCACACCACCCTTGCTGCGTCTCCTGTTTTCTCTTTGCATCCAAGCTTGTAGTAACTAAGCACTGTTTGATCTAGGTGACGAAAAAGCAGTAGATACACCTCGGCTCTAGGTTACAGCTCAACACAAAGGGGCTGTTTCCTGAAAGAGGACAGGCTGCTTGTCTAACGTGGAAGGTCCCTGGCAGGCCGGCACACAGCCAGTGCACTTTTTTGGTCTGCAGCGCCAACGTACAAGGTGAGGCTCTGGGTAGAGGTCATTAGGGGCTGAGTCAGCTACCGGGAAGCAGGTTTTGCAGAGTCAAAGTGGTGAGCTAAGCCCATGGGACAGCAGCTGATTTCCAACTGTCTTCAAATAGGCAGGTGCAACCTCTTCCCTCCTTCTACCCATCTGTGGCTTTGGTCTTATCTCTAAAAATTGTCATTTGCTGCTGCAGGGCCCCTGGGTTCCAGCAGGAACATCTTATCCTTATTCACGGCCGGGGTTGGGTGAAGATTCTGGTGGTGGAGGTCTCTGAGGAGGCAGTGCCACCACATGGTGCACCTCCAGAAGGTGCACAGCAATCCCACGTGCCACCCCATGTGTCAAAGAGCTGCAGAACAACTTCCTCGTCAGGTGTGGAGTTACTGACACAGCTGAATGGCAGGAGACCTTGGTGAGCACTGGCCAGTGTAAGGTTCCAGCACATGGTGTATCCATGGCAGGACATGGGGCTTGGCTGGATCCAGCGTTGCTGGATGTGAGTGGAGACAAAATCCTAACATAGCCAGGGGCAATCATGGAAGACATATTCTGCATGGGAGACAGTCAGACATGTTTGCTCCGACGTGGGAGTTGTGATGGCTGCCTGGACCAGCGTTTCAGCCTCCAGGAGATATGAGGCAATTCAGTGCAGCTGTATCCTCTCTCACTGCGAGCTGCAGGGTGTCACACCTCACCTCTGCTGCCAGAGCCTCACATCATGCTTGGGCACTTGCTGCTGCTGAGGAGCTGTGTGGTAACCTGCCAATCTGCAGTCACGTGTCAGGGCGTCTTAATGGGTGCAAATCGGGAGCAACTCCATAAAAGTCATTTACTCTGGTGGAAAACACGGGCAATGAGCCTTCTGTGCACTTATCAGCGAGGCTGGGCCTGTTAGTCATTAATTACTCAAAACTGTACAGACAAAAACAAACGCCTGGCTGGCACTACTGAAGTAACTGCTTCAAGCTAGGATTTATGGGAAATGGGCTGTGTAATGGGAAAAAGCTCTTTCCTTCTGAGCTCATGTGCCACTAAATAGTTTACTGTATGATCTTGCCAGTTTCCTTTTGTTATGTTGAGCATGTATTGGTTTTATTAGCATCCTTTAGGAAGTCAAGGTTACTTTGGGAATTATTTTATTTAGAAAACATCCTCCTTGGGACTGAATCTGTGTAAAAAACTCATTTAGCATAGTGAGAAAAGACGGAGTCCTGAGAACTGCCATGCTCTTGCTTCAAGTTGCAGCTTCCAGTAAATGCCCCAGCAAAGCTGCAGTCCCAGCACTTGGGTCGGACCCTTGGGGAAAGCCAACCTGCACCAGCCCTGGGCTCCAGGCACCAGAAGGACTTTTTCAATGGTGCTGTTACAAGGTCCCTGTTAGTGGATCCCTTGGGGTGGATTAGAGTGAAATGACACTGAATGACTAGTGTATATATTTATATGTATGGCAGATGAATTTTAGAACAATTTGGTTGCAATGGAAGGGAGGTGTGTAGCCATTTTTGTTATTATCTACAGAAAAATAGCAATATAGAAGCATAAAAATATCACTTAAGAAAATATATAAAGAAAAAAGAAAGAGGAAGAAAGGATAAGAGTAGATAGTGGAGAGGAAAGATACCATCACCCATGGATCCAGCGATGAGATCTGACTGTTGTAATTTAGATGCCCATTGGTCAAAGTGATGGTCACAGTCCTTGATCTGTTGAGGGGTGGAGGGAGTCTCCTAAACAAAGTTCTGTGGGTTAATATATGTTCAGGTTCAGGTGGGAACACCCAGGACCTCCCCTGCAGGGGGGAGTGTCACACACTTTTGCAACACTGCGGATCATGTGCAATCCTCTGGTGGAAGACCCCAGAAATTAGTCTGGGGGTGCTATGAGGGTCTTTGATGGGTTATGACCCCTTCTCAGACATGACAGCTGCCTTTCACAACAGTTCAGTAGAGTCAGTTTTACCCCACCAGAAGGGATGAACACCCTCAGGCTTATGTATGGATATCCCAGTACTTCCCACAGAGGGAGGGAAAGGAGAAGAGGGGGGAGAGGGGGGAGGGAA